>PVKP010031966.1:6422-26533 GCA_004027715.1 Plecturocebus donacophilus | reverse complement strand
TCATTGCCTCCAGCCAAAGCCACTCCTCCCCTGGCTTTAGTGTCCCACTGACTGGCCCAGTGTCCACCCCTGCCCAAGCGCAATGTGGTGGGATAGTCCTTGATTCCTTGCTTCCTCTTGCCCACTTACTCAGTCCCTCAGGTTTTATCTGAAATCAGCTTACAGCTCACCATCCCCCATTGCCAAAAGCAGCATCACCTGCCTAGACGGGTGCAGTAACCATTGTGATCCTGCTTTCCCCCGGCTCACCTAGAGTGTGTTCACCTTGCAGTGGCAAATGGCAGCCCAGAGAAAGCCATGATCAGGTCATTCCTTCATTCAGCTACTGTCAATAGCTACACCAGGCAGCATGTGAGGCAGGGAGAGAGGGCAGCAGACCAAAGGGGCCACATCTTTGCTCTCCCAAGCTGGATAGGGACAGTGGAGACATATGCAGACTCCAACCAAGGCAGTAAGTGGCTAGATTGTGTAATGTCAGTGGGAAGGCCTCTAAGCAAGTGACAACTAACTCAGAGGTGAAGGAAGTGAGGAAAGAAACCGTGCAGGTATCTGAGTGCAGAAGCAAAGGCCCTGAGGCTGGACTGTGCCTGAAACCTTTGAGGAGCGCAGATTGGGGAGGGGAGGATGAAGACAATGGGAAGAGTTCAAGTTTGAGAATTGCCTGGAAACATGGTGAGCGGTTGAGGGGAGGTGGATGGGTCTCCAGCCACAGCAGAAACTGCACATTGAGTTAACAAATAGTTGAATGAATGAATGACCTAATGTAGGTGAAGACTTAGGGAGAAGCACAAAGGGGGAGAGGGCGGGCCGTGTAGCCTAGAGTTAAGCCAGACGGGCAGGCCTCCTCTTTGTCCTCGCAGATGCTGGAGCAGCGACTGGCCCGGGAGATCCGTGACCTGGAGAGGAGCAAGGAGCAGCTGCTCTCGGAGAGTGAGCTTCCCGCGCCAGGTGGGCGGGAGGAGGAAGATATGCCCGGCCTCGGTCCCGTCCGTGCCCCTGACGCCCGCCCACCCGCAGGAAGGCTGGTGCGCGCCAAGCTGCGGGAGGCGGAGCGGCGACTGCGCTCGCCGTCTGAGGTCGAGGGCGCCATGGCGGCGGAGGACGGGTAAGAGGGGAAGGAAGGCGTGAGCGAGGTGGGCAGGGGCAAGGAGGAGGGGAACGGGCCCAGGTCGACCGCTCCGCCCCCGCTGCCCCTCCCCGGCCTGTGCCTCCCTCGGCTTCGTCGGGTCTCCGCGTCTCAGTGGCTTCCTCCTCGTCCCCTGGACTCTCTCTCTTCCTCTTCTGTCCTCGGCACCTTCTCCGCAGGCTGAGGGCGGAGGTGGAGATATTCGGGGAGCAGGTCCAGAGCGCCCTCAAGGTCCGGGTCGGCCAGGGAGAGGTAGGGAGCCCGGGGAAGCGGGGCGGGGCAGAGAGAGCGGGCGGGGTCCTGGGTGCGGCCCCGGAGAGCGTGGTCTGTAGGGACCAGGGCTGCCCCGGGGGCACAGGAAGCCGCGGTGTCTGCATCGCGCAGGCGCGGGCGGACGCGAGGAGCTCGGGAACCTGGTCCGCAGCCTCACCCCGCTCGCCCCCGGCAGGCCGGACCGGAGCTCCCCGGCGCCCGTGACGAGGAGGACCCGGAGCCGCCGGTGGCTGTCCCTGAGGCTTCCTAGGCCAGCAGGACCCGCTCAGTCTTGAGCCTTCCTCGAGACGGGCCAAAAAATAAAGGCGGTGATTTCTGACCGTGCTCGCGTTCTCCGCGGCGTCTGTGTTTCTCGGCGGGGCGGGGCCTGGTCTTGGCCGGGCCCCGCCCACCAGCGAGCTCGGAAAATGCTCTGGAGCTCACATAGAATAAGTGGGTGTCAGGACCCGCCCCATGGCCTCATCTCGAGTTCCCGAACCATCTATGCTGTCGACAGGGGCTAGAGGGCGCGTGTTAACCCATGCCGGTTCTGGGGGCCTGGTGCATCTCCCGTGATCTCTGGAAACCCAGAGTCTCTGCAAGACTGGCAGACTGGCGCTGACTCTGGGACCTCTCCGCCCACCTGAGCTCCCCTCACATATTGGGTTCTAGCCAAGGCTGCCTCTCCACCCTTGTCAAACACTCCAGACACTGTACCCTCGGGGCCTTTGCCCTGCTGGTCCTTGTCTGGGGTCACAGCCCTTAGGCCTCCTCAGGGCATCTGTACTCACCTCACCTGTTAAATGTGTCCACCACTCCGGAGCCCGGCCTTGGGGACCCCACTCCATAGGCGCTCAGCACCAGGTTGCTGCCCTTGACTGGGCATGTATTGACTAAGCAGTCATTTGCCGATTGCCCGCTGGGTGACAGGCAATGTTGTAAGCCCTGAATTTTAAACAGCGCGGTGAGCGAAGGCCTCACCTAGGAAGTGGTATCTGAGCGGAGAAGCGAGGCAGTGAGCCCTGTGGGCGTCTGGGGAAAGGTGCGCCTGGGAGAAGATATGCCTCTTGCTAAGGCCCTGAGGTGAGGCTGCACTTCACTGTGATTCAGGAGCCTTCTGGAGGAGGCTGGCGTGGGAGTGGAATGAGGTAACCGGGAGGGGAGACGACACCGGAGAGTTGCCAGGGACCAGTCAAGTTGGGTCCTATCTAATGTGTGTAGAAGTGCAGTAAATATTCAGTGAATGTCAACTCTCACATACAGTTGTGATGATTCACTATTCCCAATCCCTAGAGAAAGGGACCTGAGACCTGTGACTCATTTAGATCAGAGGCTTCTATCCATTAAGTCAAGAGTAGGTGGTTCATATGATTTATTATTATTGTTCCCAGGCTACAGATGAGGAACACCAAGGTGTGTGTATCTATCAGAACAGAAATTTTTATGCAATAAATGCCCAATAAATGGTATCCTTTATTATTTTCGCTACTATTCTTGTTGTCATTCCCAATTTAGAGATGAGGAAAACTGAGACAGTGAATCTGCACGGTAAGCCCTTAATAAATGTTGGGTTGCCATTATTATCCTAAGTCCACAGATTAGGTCCAGCGAGCTTTAGTCCCTGAGTCACCGCTCACACCCGGGCACAGCTGACTCCAGGCCCAGGCAGTGATCCCCCGCCTCACTGACATCACCTGCTTGCTAAGGCCAGTCTCCAGGAATCTCCAACAAACCTCAGCATCTTCTTCTGTCATCCTGTCTGTGTCACACAAATGGGGTCAGCCTGGATATTCTGCTGACTTACCACTGTGCACCTAGGATTCAAGTCCTAGTTTCCCTGTTAACCGGTGGGATGACATCAGGCCAATTGCTTAGTGTCTCTAAAACTCAATGACCAAATTTGGAAAATGGTGCTGCCCTCTGTACAGAACTTAAACCTGGCTAACCCCTCACTCCCTGGGACATGTCCTTTGGGTCCCTGGACAAGCTAAATAGTATATAAAGATGACTGGTACACGGAATCATCTCATGCCATTCAGATGGCTAAATCCATTTACCCACTTCCCTTCACAATGTCTCGGAAGTCAGTAAATGCTGGATGCAAGGTCAGTCATGACCTGGTCCATATCTTTCTTTCTTTTCTCACCTGTCCCTGCCTGTGTCCACTACTACTTAGAGGCCTGGTAAACACCAAACTGCCGCTGCTCCATGATGTTACCTTTGTTCATGCCACTTCCTCTGGTTGGAACACCCTTCTCAGTATGCTTTGTCTGAGTAAATATTACTTGCATGAAATCTAGAGCTGGAATAAGACATGCAGAGTATTCCCACAGACATGTTCATACCGTATTAATGATATGTCACTTCACTTGTATTTACTGAAGGGTGTCATGTGTTAACCTTCATTATCTTAGGAATGTAATGGGTATATCTTATCCATTATCTTGCAGCCAGTGCCTGGGACAAACAATAGGCCACCCTAGGTGAGTCCTACCCCATGCTACAGTGGATGCATTCAAAATGGCCAATCTGGGGACAATTTGAGCGTTAATAAGTAACAAGGAGGGAGGCAGAGGACTTACCTAGATGGGAGAAACTAAAAAGACAACAGCCTCTACATTGAATCAAAAAACTCTATGAAGATACTCATGAAAATAAAAGGAAAAAGAACAAACTATTTTCTTTACAGCCGAGTAACAGCCAATCAGTGAGAAAGGAAAGAAAGAATTTAAAGATCACCATTTTGTAATCCACAATGAAGCAATTGGTTCATGAGTCAGTGAATGGTTAGTGGTTGCTAACACGACTGGGTGTGAGAGGAGGGCCGGGGGAAGCTGTTAAGGAACAGGATAATCACACGTTCTCAGAGTTTTATCCTGCAGTGTCTTTATTAACTCCGAAGGGGGATCTGCCTTACGGTGGGGAGATTGGGGAGCTACCACCTGATCCAAGGGTCAAGTTCACCATCACCAGTAGTAGAACAGTCTGACCTTATGTTCCTCTTGACAGCAGGTACACGTCATCACCCATGTGGGGTTTTTGATGAAAATATTTAATCAGAAGGAAAGAGACACAGTGAAAGTTCTGTAAGACAATTGTCTTGGATACCTGAAAAGATTCAGAGTCATGAAGAATAAAGGAGACTGGTGTATTAGTCTCCTATTGCTGCTGTAACAAGTTCACACAAACTTCATGGCTGAGCAATACCAATGTATTACCTTACAGTTCTGTAGGTCAGAAGTCTTACTAGACTAAAATCAAGGTGTCATCTGGACTGCAGTTCTGCATGGTCTGGGGGAGAATCTATTCTTTAGTTTTTTTAAGGCTACCTGGGATCCTTGACTCATTAATCGCTGCTTCCATGGGCACATCTCCTCTGACTCTGACTCTCCTGCATACTTTTGTAAGGAACCTTGTGATTACATTAGGCCCACCTAGATAATCCAGGATAACCTTCTCATCTCATGGTCCTTAACTAAATCGTGTCTGCAAAGTCCCTGTAGTCATGTAAGGTCACACCTTCACAGATTCTTTGGATAAGGATACAGACATCTTTGGAGGTCTGTTATTCTGTCAGCCACAGTGTGGGACTACTGTTCTTGATCAGGAGAAACGAAAAACATTTTTGTTTTTTTTTGTTGTTGTTTTTTGTTTTTTGGTTTTTTTTGAGATGGAGTCTTGCTCTGTCGTCAGGCTGCAGTGCAGTGGCGTGATCTCTGCTCACTGCAGCTTCCACCTCCTGGGTTCAAGCAGTTCCACTGCCTCAGCTTCCCAAGTAGCTGGGACTACTGGTGCATGCCACGACATCTGGCTAATTTTTTGTATTTTTTAGTAGAGACGGGGCTTCACTATGTTGGCCAGGATGCTCTCCATCTCGTGACCTCGTGATCTGCCCACCTCGCCCTCCCAAAGTGCTGGGATTACAGGCATGAGTCACCATGCCTGGGCCCTGAACCCCCCCAAAAATTTTTAATGCAATTCATGAACCTTCATTAGAACTTGGAACAAGGGTAGGGTGAAACAGCTATAAAGAACATTTAAGGGTTTGGGGGGAAATTTAAGAATGGACTGAAACTTGGATGGTGTTGTTGGATTAGTATTTTCTATGAATGATAGCAGTGATGTGGTTGATTCGAGAATGTTCTTGATTTTAGGAGATGAGTGTGGAAATAAGTTTCGTATCTGCAACCTGTTTTTGGATGGTTTGATGGGGGAAACTGTGTGTATGTATGTATATACAGACAGAGGGAAAGATAACATGGAGGTAGTAAGATGTTAACAGTTGGTGAATCCAGGTGTTACTTGTATGATTCTTTTGATAGATTAGAAAAATTTTTTAAATATTTAGAAACCAATAACAATAATAAGTGATAAATTGGGGCTTATTTTCCATAGTCTCCTCCTATCTGCTAGACCTCCCGGTGAGAGGTCTCTGAAATAGCAGAGTTTATATTTTGTATGAGCACACAGAATTGGATTTGAGAATCTATCCTCATACCCCAAGCAATGAACACCTCTTCATTCAAAAATTATTTTTCCACAACTGAATTTGCTGGTTTATAATGATCTTAGGTCCCAGCCCAACTGTGCCTTCTTCATGGGATTTCTTCACTCATGCTTAGTTCCTTGAAAGTGAGAAAAAGTGCATCTTAGGCTCTTAAGGGCTCTTCCTCTCCCCAGTTGCCATTGTTTACTGGGAGATGTTTTCACTCTTTTTTTGGCCGGGGATTTGAGGAATTATAAAGGAGAATGAAGCCTTCCTGGTCTGGAGGAGCTGCCATAGAGAAGCAATTCTGCCCTTGGACTGGTGGCCTTTGCTGCCCTAGAGCAAATCTGTGTTCGTCGGGTTTTGATTTGCCCTGTGTTCTCCTGACTCGACTGACCCTCATGGCTGCGCTACTTCTCCTTTCATTGAAATAATTTACTGCTGTCTGGGATGTGTTCACTCACTTCCTCCAACAGCGCTTCTCTCCCCACCCACGTCCTCTCTCCACAAGGCTTGCATTCATTTCCCATAATTCTCAAGCTTCTTAGCCTGTAGTTCAGGTTCAAATGTGAATGAGCCTGGGGGAGCTCAGTGTTGCCAAAAGGCTGAAGGACATTCTTGAAAAAAGTAAGCTAGAAAGAAATCCACTGAAAAACAGGAGAGGAGCCAGAGGAAGGGCCCAAGAAGATACAAACAGCACAACCTGAGCAGCAAGCTAGACAAATCATGGAAGAGAGAGTGACTTTAGTAGAATGTCCTGGAGGATAATAATGTTAATACCTCCCTCCAGGCAGGCAGTAGAGCACACTTGTTAGCAGAGCAGAACCGGGGGCCAGGCTGTCTTTGTTAGAATCCCAGCTCAGCTACATACTAGCTGTGTAACTTCAGGCAAGTTACTTAATTTTTTTTTTTTTTTTTTTTTTTTTTTTAGACGGTTTCACTCTTGACACCCAGACCCAGGCTGGAGTGCAATGGCAAGATCTTGGCTCACTACAATCTCTGCCCCCCAGGTTGAAATGATTCTCCTGCCTCAGCCTCCTGAGTAGCTGGGATTATGGGCGCCCACTGCCATGCCTACCTAATTTTTATATTTTTGGTAGAGACGGGGTTTTACCATGTTGGCCAGTCTGATCTCAAACGCCTGACCTCAAGTGAACCACTCACCTCAGCCTCCCAAAAAGTCTGGGATTACAAGCGTGAGCCATTGCGCCCAGCTGAAGTTACTTAAATTCTGTATGGCTAATTTTCTTATCTGTAAAGTAGAAAGTTATAGTGATGATTAAATAAATAGATAATATATGAAACATGCTTAAAACAATACTTGGTACATCATAAGTACTGTGTTGGTAACTGCCATTATTACAAAGAATTTTCACATCCTCATTTGGTCGTCATTCTAGAAATCTTACATAATAAACTTTTTTTTTTTTTTTGTCACTTTACAGTTAAGGAAACTGATAGTGACTTCACTTAAACTAGGGAAGAACTAACATTCATGGCCAGATCTTCTTACCTCTAATTTGGAATTCTTCCTCTTCTCCATGACACACCATGCTGCATTCTTTTCCATTTCATCCAAGTTCTTTTTTTCTTTTTTTTTTTGGCTTCGTTTTTGTCAAAAGAGTTAAGATTATAAATGACTTGACTTGATTCTTTCAAGTTCAGTGATCCAGTTGGCATTTACTGAATATCTGCCATATCCCTGGCACTTTGTTAGCCATTAAGAAAGCAGAAAATGTATCAGTCACAGGTTCTGTCTTCAAGGAGCTTATAGACCCACTGGAAGGAGAAAAGAGGTACATAGTAAACAACAGCAGACCTAAAATCGTGTGCTCCTGAGAGGCAGTGGCCCGCTGGAAAGAGTACCAAGCCAGGAGTCAGACTATTCCTTTTGTGACTCACCTCTGGTTCACTGTGTGACCTTACTGGGGACATATAACTAAAACCAAGTCTCCTGCCAATCCAGAAAACTTCTCCACAAAAAATAGAAGAAAAAGAAGACAGTTCAGTTATTGAGTGAGCATTAAACCAGGTGATGTCACAGACAATCACAAAAGAGATTGCAAAGGCAGAGAAATAAATCTCACCATTTAATATAGCCGGATACAACCCATTCGGTGGTGAACAATAACTAGTCCTCAAAGACTTAATAGCATGATTTGTCATTCATACTTCATCCTAAATTGGGGTAACCCTCTGTGTTAGTTAATTGGCTTTATCCAAAGGAAAATCCAATGACAGGACACAGTTTTGGAGCAAGGTACCTGCGTGCTAAAGCTAGACCTTACCCTCTCATAGAAATTGGGAGACAGGAATGCTATCTTCTTTGATTAATTTTCAAAGAAATGGTTCTCAGGTTCTTTAGAAAGATAATTGTGGATCATAAAGATGGTAGGAAGTTTATTAGCTTTTAACAAGATTTACATGCATTTCAAAGACAGAAATAACAAGTTTGTTTATTTATTTATTTTTGAGATGGAGTCTTACTTTGTTGCCCAGGCTAGAGTGCAGTGGCATGACCTCGGCTCTGCAACCTCTGCCTGCCAGATTCAAGCAATTCTCCTGTCTCAGCCTCCCAAGTAGCTGGGACTACAGGAGTCCACCACCACCCCTGGCTAATTTTTGTATTATTAGTAGAGATAGGATTTCACCATATTGGCCAGGCTAGTCTTGAACTCCTGACTTCAAATGATACACTCGCCTCAGCTTCCCAAAGTGCTGGGATTACAGGTTTGAGTCACTGCACCCTGCTAAAATTAATTGATTTCTTTCAAGTGTCTGCAGTCATGTTTTACTTCTGTGATCAAACCTATTTAAGAGTCAAACCTATAAAAGTTTCCTTCTGACTATATCTTGTGAAAGCCAGTAGGCATTTAATGACCTTCTTTTCTAGAGTCATCGTCTTTATGTTTTGTGCCTGATTTTCGGAAAGCCTGTTTTGTTTTTCATGTGTCTTCTTATTTCTAAAGTCGTATTAAACCTACATTATCTAAAATGCCCATTACCTATAAATTTCTCTTCCACTCTGAGACTAAATATTTTTCTCAGTGGTTACTTTTTTAAAGAACCTTTTATTGTTTAAAAATCACAGAGCTTCAAAAAACATACAACCCAAAATGTTCCAATTCCGGTCTCCTACTCCCTAGAGGAGAGCATGGGGCTTTTCTTCCCCTTCTGCTGCCCACAGCACTAGCTAGGACCCTGCCCTGGAGAGACCACTTGCCCACCCTCCTGCCCACCATGTGCTAAGTCACCATTCCTAACACATTTATCTATTTATTTATTTAGTAAGATGGAGTTTCGCTCTGTTGCCTAGGCTGGAGTACAATGGCGCACTCTTGGCTCCCTGTAACCCCTGCCTCCCGAGTTCAATCAGCTCTGCATCAGTCTCCCAAGGAGTTGGGCACCTGCCATCACACCTGGCTAATTTTTGTATTTTTAATAGAGATGGGGTTTCAACATGTTGACCAGGCAGGTCTCAAACTCCTCACCTCAGGTGATCCACCCACCTCAGCCTCCCAAAATGCTGGGGGATTACAGGCGTGAGCCACAGTGCCCAGCTCCTGATACTTTTACAATTTAGTTTATATTTGAACTATTTGGAATTTATTTTGTGTGTATACATAATATTGATAGAATTTACTGAATAGCACATGTATCCTCCCCCAAATGCAATGCCATCCTCGCCATATACCAAATAATCACATCTATTTTGGTCAATTTCTAAACTGATTATTTTCCTTTATCCAGTTACCTGTTTATGCAAAAATACCAAACTTTATTCTTATACCCTTAAAGAATATTGTGAAACTTGCTCAGTGAGATTTCCTTCACATTTTCCTACTGTTTCAGAAATTTTCCAGGATATTTTCTTTCTTATGCATACTCTAGAATCATATTATCTATTTCCTAAGGGAAAAAAACCCTATTACTACATTTGATATTTGTATTGAATGAAATTTATATATTAACATGCAGGAAATTAATATCATTATTATATTGAGTCTTCTAAAGGAGAAAATGATATGTTTTATCTATTCAATTTTTTTCTCCTCTGTATATCTCTTTGAATTCTATTTTACCTGATAATGTTGCTACAATAAATGTGTTTTTATGAATATTTTTCCTGGTATGTTTCTTTACTTGACTGTCTATTTAGGTATCTAGTTTTTCAGTGTTTGTTTAATAAATCTATACCATCATCGATAATTCATAGCCTAATGAAGAAGGCAACCCAGGACAAAGGGCTTAAAGATACAGGCATGTGCTGAGTCTGGGGAAGCATGCAGGCACATCCTAATGCAGGTAATGCTGACTACATTGTTAAAGGCAAGTAGGAATTAGTCAAACAAAGAAGAGAACAAAGGAAACTACCTGTAGAAGAAGGTCAGGATGAAGAGAGAAGGCATGATGAGCATTGTGGACATGATATATAAATCTCTACATCACAATCTTTTGATTCAGTGTTTGGTTTATGACAAAAGATAAGGCCAGAAACCTATGTACAAGCAAGATGATCAAGACCTTTCCTGCCACATCAAGCTGATTGAATTTTACCTGGAAATGTGAAAGGGATACACTAAGAAATATTTAACTATTAGAACCTGAGGGGCTCTCTGATACCTGTTAAAAGTTGAACAGGTCTCCATTCTTAATAACACATCTGGTTCAGTGTAAATTCTCAAAAAATAATTGCCAGTGTAAATTCTCAAAAAATAATTGACCCTTAAAAGGCAGGGGTCAGCAAATGTTTCTCTTAGAGGGCCAGATAGTAAATACTTTAGACTTTGCAAGCCAAGAGGTGAAATTGAAAATATGTAAATGCTTGTATAACCATTTAAAATGCAACCATCTAGAAGTATTAAAGTATACATAGATTATAAGCTCTATAAAATTAGTAATGGCTACATTTGACCTGTAGGCTGTAGTTTGTGAACTCTTGGCATAAAGAATGGACATTTAAATTTTTAAGGTAGTATAATGCTTTCATGATGAAAGAAGATGGAAAATAATTCACTTAAGGGATGTGGAAAAATAAAACAGTGATAGAAAATGTTATTTTGGGAAATAAAACCAAGGAGAGAATTGGCACGTTAGTCTAATATTATTGCTTCTGTAACATGCTTCTAGCATGGCATTTGAATATAGCACTGAGATGGACAAGGTACCCTACAATGCCAAAAATGACTTTTTTTGTTTCCAGGAATCGGTAAGAATTATGAAACTTAGACAACAAACCATTGCTTTGTTTTTCAGATACTATTCAGCATAAGTGTCCAGGCCAGGCGCGGTGGCTCACACCTGTAATCCCAGCACCTTAGGAGCCCGAAGCAGTTGGATCACGAGGTCAGGAGTTCAACACCAGCCTGGTCAAGGTGGTGAAACCCTGTCTCTACTAAAAATACGAAAATTAGCGGAGTGTGGTGGTAGGTGCCTATAGTCCCAGCTACTCAGGAGGCTGAGGCAGGAGAATGGCTTGAACCCAGAAGGCAGAGGTTGCACTGAACCAAGATTGTGCCACTGCACTCTTACTTGGGCAACAGAGCAACACTCCATGTCAAATAAACAAAAAGTGTCCATATGATCAATATCAGAATAATCAGCTAATCAGATAATTTACTGTCTTCCAAAAGATATGAACTTCTTGGCTTTTGAAAACCCTTTGGGGATGGCTCTGGCCTGCACAGCTCTGCTTCTCTGTCCTTACAGCGGTCGCCCTTGGGGTATTTGTGACGCGTCAGGAAATCCCCTTAGTCAAAGCCAGGACCTGGGCTTTCAGCCACGTCCTGCTGCAAGTTCGGCCCCCCTCACTCTGTTCTTCCTCTGCTCTGCCCTCTTCACTGGGCACTCCCACACAGCTACCAGATGACTCCAACAAATAACATTTGGAGTTGTGTTTACTGTGGTTGTTTCTGTAATTCTGACTAAAACCATCACTGTAGTCTGGCTCTCAAGGCCAGAATGCCAGGGAGAAGAAGATGGTAATTGATATCAGGATCTCCTAATTTTGTTGTTTTTGTATTCTCCCTGATCCAAATGAAATCTATCTACTGATCTGTCGACTCGGGCTGAGAACCTTTCCTCCCTTCATTGACACAGACACACTCTCTAAGCTTGGATCTGTAGTCCTCACATGGATTGAGGGCTTTATCACTACCTTCTACCATGTTCTGGAATACCTGGGCTCCTTGACCCTGGGGAGCTTTACTTTGGCTTTCCTGGCCATAGGTTTGCCTGACACCTTCAATGAATCCAAGTTCTTGATGTTCAGCATGTTGGTGTTCTGCAGTGCCTGGGTCACCTCCCTCCCTGTCGACCACAGCACCAAGGGGAAGGTCCTGGAAGCCACGGAGGTCTTCTTCATTGTAATTTCCAGTGCTTAGCCCCCAAATGTTACATTATTCTTCTAAGACCAGATACAAATACCCTCCAAGCTCTGAAGATTAAAATAGGTTCTGGAAGCAGTAAGAATTGCAGAGGTTTATTTCAAAAAAGGAAAGGAAAAAAAAAAAAAGAGGAGACACGCTGAATTTAAAAATTCACTGTTATCACAATCAGATGCAAGTTAATAATTGAATCGAACTTACTACTTCCAAAGATAAAGTCAGTCTTTAATGAAATGAAGAGCAATATCTTTAATGAAATTAAGAGCCATACCGCCCTCAGTTATCCTGTTTCATAGTGTGAACGTTATGATGTTTCCCATCCAAGGCTTTTTCTTCAGTGTATCCAATCTTTGATACAGCATTCTTCTTCCTTTTTGTGTAACAGCAACCTATATAACCCAGTGTCTTCAGCCAGCAATCTTGCCTAGTTTTCCAGTTTGGAGATTGTTTGCCTTCCCCTGCAAGCTGCATTGCCTAGGATTCCTTTCCCTTCCCCTGCAAGCTCTATTGCCAAGATTCCTTTCTGTTCCCCTGCAAGCTGTATTGCATAGGATTCCAGCCATCTGGGTTCTGAGTGGGGTCATCCAGAAGGAAGCAGTGTTAGAATAATGGTGGCTTTTTCAGAAGGAAGCAATGTTAGAATCATCAGTGGCTGTACCTCCTCCTAGACATATCTATTCTGCTTGCAGTCTTCATCAAGTGATCCCAGACCCTGGGCACCGGTAACTGTGCCTCCCTAACAGTCTCTCTCTCTCTCTCTCTCTCTCTCTCTCTCTCTCTCTCTGTCTCTACCCCCCTCCCCCCACACTTTTTTTTGAGATGGAGTCTCCCAGTCACCCAGGCTAGAGTGCAGTGTCATGATCTCGGCTCACCACAGCTTCCACCTTCCAGGTTCAAATGATTCTCCTGCTTCAGCCTTTCGAGTAGCTGGGATTACAGACACCCGCCACCATGCCTAGCTAATTTTTGTATTTTTTTTTTTTTTTAGTAGAGACAGGGTTTCACCATGTTCTCCTGGCTGGTTTCAAACTCCTGACCTCAAGTGATCTGCCTACCTCAGCTTCCCAGTGATAATCTCTTTTTAACTGCAAGTCCCATGTTTGGTTCTCAGTTCCTCCAGCACTTGCAATTCCTTGCTGTATTAGTCCAGGTTCTATAGAGGAAAAGAACCAGAAAGATACACACACACACACACACACACACACACCACCATGCACACATGAGAATTATTATGGGAATTGTCTCATGTGACTATGGAGACTGTGGAGACCATCCACAAGCTGGAGAACTAGGAAAGCTGGGGTGTAATTCAGTCCAAGTTGGAAGACCTGAGAAAGAGGAGCCAGTGGTATAACTCCCAGTCTGAGACTGAAAGAGGCACTGGTTTAAGTCCCTGGAGTCTGAAGGCCTGAGAACCAGGAGCTCTGATGTCTGAGGGCAAGAAAAGATGGATCAGTGAGTCACAGCCATGACCTGTCCAACAAGTACCTGACCTCGAGAGTCTCCCTTGGATGCTCCATCTCAGTCCTGCAGACAGTGGCTGCTGCACAGGTCTGCTATTCCTGTGTTCTCTAGAGTTCTCTTTGCTTGTTACTAGTCAATCCTTCGTTGCTTTATCTGTTCAAATTATTGCATCAATTCCCTCCCCTGATTGGACTGTAACTGATACTGTGCATAAATTTTCCAGCTCCATTGGCCTTTGGCTGGAGTAAGTTTGAGGCATGCTTTGATTGATGGATTGATTGATTGAGTTGGAGTCTCGCTCTGTCACCCAGGTCAGCGTGTAGTGGTGTGATCTCAGCTCACTGCAACCTCCGCCTCCCGAGTTCAAGTGATCCTTCTGCCTCAGCCTTCTGAGTAGCTGGGATTACAGGCCTAAGCCACCATGCCTGGCTAATTTTTATATTTTTAGTAGAGACATTGGGGCGGGGTGGTCTCACCATGTTGGCCAGGCTGGTCTCGAACTCCTGACCTCAAGTAATGTGCCCACCTCAGCCTTCCAAAGTTCTGGGATTACAGGTGTGAGCCACCGTGCCCGGACAGGCATGCTTTTTTATGCTGGCTCCAGAGTCTCCCCAGTGGCATGGTAAAAAAATACATCATTGGCTGCTTTTCCTTTGTTGCTGTGGGAATGTTAAAGGAGCTGATGAGGATGAAAGATACTTGTTGACAGCCCTGGGAGTCTAGAATGAGATGGAAGTCCCAAATGTTGCAGTTGTTCAGAACGAATTCCTAGTTCTATAACTAGGCCAGTACTGGCATGGAAATAGAGATTACCTACACACTCCAAAGGGGGCTTAGGCCTGAATGCACTTGTTGATTGAATGTGAGATCGAGAGGGCTTTCCAGCAATAGAAACATACACAGAAGGTAAAAACCTTCCTATAGCTTCAAGATGCCAAGCAGAAATTCAACTTTTTTTTTTTTTGAGACCAAGTCTTGCTCTGTCACCCAAGCTGGAGTGCAATGGCCCGATCTCAGCTCACTGCAGTCTCCACCTCCCGGATTCAAGTGATTCTCTTGACTCAGCCTCCCAAGAAGCTGAGATTATAGGCGCCCGCCATCACACACTCAGCTAATTTTTGTGTTTTCAGTAGAGACAGGGTTTCACCATGTTGGCCAGGCTGGTCTTGAACTCCTGACCTTAGGTGATCTGCCTGCCTCGGCCTCCCAAAGTGCTGGGATTACAGGCTTGAGCCACTGAGCCTGGCCTAACGTACATATGAACAGGTTCTGTCAAAAGAACAGTTCCTTCCCTGATGTGGATCATGAAGTAGTAATTATTCTGTCTGTATTCCCATGCAAACTAAGGATATGCAAACAGATGACCATTTCTGGGTTATCTCAATGTCGTAAACTTGGTTATTACAGTTGCTGCCTTGGCATCCATCCTCAGGCCTAACAATGGCCTGACATAAACTGTTTGAAATCCAGTTGTATCCTGTCATCTTTGGCCTAGTTAAAACTTCCTCTCTCCATTTTACTGTTTGCAATCTAGCCCACTTGTTCCTCATCCCACTGACCCCAAACCCAACACACCCCACAGCTGCTGACCATGATAAAACCCAATGGCCAACCCCAGAGTCATGTAGGTAAGTTCCCCCTTCCCATACGTGTTTTCCTTAAACTAGCAAATGCACAACCTCCTGTGAAAAGCCTAAGTGAGAAAACTCCTGGAGCCCCTAGACCTTGAAAAAGGTGTGCTCCTACTGGTCATCTGTCTCTTTCTCCGGTCATGCATTTTGGTTTCCCATTATCTTTGTGTCTCACCTGACCGGCACACCTGAACCTTACTAGGTAAGACATAAGGAGAAGGGGAAACTGAAGTGCAAGGTCCAGGGGGGCCAGGAGTGTTATCACTTACAACATGCTCTCCTAGAGAGTGGCTGTCTTCACAGGAATAAACTGGACACAGATCAGACAAGAACCACAAAGCGTCTCTGCCAGATTTCCTGTGAGAGAGACAGCTGGCTATGGTTCAGACCCAGGCATTAGGCTGTCAATCAGGATCAAGAAGCATCATGTGAAAGACACACTGTCAACACCTGTGAATACCTCCTCTGGAGCCTTAGCAGGGCTGAGCTTTATTGCCACTCTCCAGAGAGGCCTGAAGACCAAATTAGAGGAAGATCTCAACAGTTCAGTTATTCCTCTGAAGAACAGCTAGAGAACAAAGGTAATAACCATTAGAAACATACCTGTTAGTATGGTTTGGCTTTGTGTCCCCACCTAAAACTCATCTCCGATTGTAATCCCCACGTGTCAGGGAGTGAACCTGGTGGAGGGAGGCGATTGGATCATGGGGGCGGTTTTCCCCATTCTGTTCTTGTGACAGCAAGGGAGTTCTCATGAGGTCTGATGGTTTACAAGTGCCAGTTTCCCTGTCTCTGTCTTTCTCTCTCCAGCTGCTGTCATGTAAGAAGTGCCTTGCTTCTCCTTTCCCCTTCACCTCCTGCCGTGAGTGTAAGTTTCCTGAGGCCTTTCCAGCCACGCAGAACTGTGAGTCAATGAAACCTCTTTTCATTATAAATGACTCAGTCGCAGGTATTTATAGCTGTGTGTGAGTAGCTGCAAGCATTGGAACCCCTGTGTATTTGCTGTGACCCACTGATTCTCAAACTTTGCTATAATAATAGCAGGGCTGTGAAGTACCCAGAATCCCCTTCAGAAGGTATAATTCACTCAGATTGGGATGACGCCCGGGTATATTTATTTAAAAATTTTCAGTTGGTTATGTGCAGTTGGAGTTGCAAACCATTGATCCAGAAATAAAAGAATATCTGTTGAGTAAGAGAGTGCTTCTGGAAATGTGATCCCTGGAATAACAGCATCAGCATCACCTGGGAAGGTATTAGAAATGCAAATTATTGGGTCCCACCCCAGATCTATTGAATTAGAAACTCTGGGGGTGAAGCCCAGCAATCTGTATTTAACAAGCCTGCTAGGTGATTCTAATGCCCAGATTTGAGAACTTCTTAACTATCACTAGGGAGAGTTCCTGAATTCTTCCACTTTTTGTGATGGAATAAAAATACCCTTTGGAGTCAGGAATTTCAGGTTCAAGCCTGAAATCTTCCTCACAATTAAAAGTGTGACCGAGGACAAATTATTTTGCTCTCTAATCTTCAGTTATATCACTTGTAAATTAGAAAATCAGATAATCCCAGTTTTAATGAAATTGTTGCAAAGATGTCAGTTCCTCTCTTTTCCTCATTAAGAGGATTATGAAATCTGTGCTTTGACAGGAATGATAAGCATATCTATGTGTTCACCCTCAATCCCAGCTAAGAATGCTAAATAATATGTCAATGTAATACTTTTTATCATTGGCTTACATGTTTCCCCAAAGTGTGGGACAAATATCACTTGTGATCCATGTGGCACTGGTGCTCAGTAACATTAAATCACATGATAGAATGTTATTCTCCTTTCAAAAATTTCCAAAAATTGTTAAAATACATTTTTAAAAAATATTCTATGTCGATTTAAAATGCCTGAAACACATCTCAAAACTTCTAATATCCCCTTTAAAATAAAGCTTTTGACAAGCAAATATATTTTTCTAGACCTTAATACATTTGTTTGCCTTCTTTTGAAGACAAGTAGCACTAGGTTTTCATATATGATAATAAAATGTTTTTAAAGTAACTTTAAAAATGAGTTTACTGAAATAACTACTTAAAACACACTATGAAGTTGTGACCAGTATTAAAGTCACTATTTTCCATACTTCAAGTTGTGCAGCAGAAATCCCAGCCTTAAATAATTCATAATGAGGGAGAGAGGAGGACTGGTATATGGAAACTCTGAAAACAGAAATCAGAGTCAACATTCTTATGGCATAAGTGTGAATAATTTATATGATGCCGAAATACGAGGGTTAAGATATGAACAATTTAGCAGAGGTTCTTGTGAAACAGATCTTGAGGGTTTAGATGACATTGCACAAGAATGTTTAATAACTCTTTAAAACCAGTTTTTGTACCTTAAACTTATTGATAGAACTCTAGTATGCAGAACAAGATCATGATTGTGCTAGCTTGTCCCTGCTCAGGGCATTTTATAAAACTCTGAAAATCTCAGTTTGAGTTGAATATTAACAAAATAAAGCCCATTCAGATGGAGGAAGAGGCTACTATGATGAAGATTTTGAAGTGTAGATTACATGAGCCAAGGCTGAAAGATTTAAGAATATTTACTCAGACGAAGAGATACCTGAATACTAAATATCATCTTTGTACTTCTGAGCATATATCATGGGATAAAGGAACCAGAGAGACAAATGAGTTGCTAACAGACTCCACTGTCCAGCACTAGAATCAGCAGCCACATTGAACAGGGCAAGCTCCATGACCAGAAGTGATCCACCAGGGAAAGCAGCGGGTATCAAATGTGTAGGCACCAATGTGGATGATGGTTGGGATGTTCAGGTAAAGGCCTGGTTCAAGTACATGTGTGAGTTGGGGTGGGGGAGTGCAGAAAGGGAATTCATATATGGAAACTGCCTGTTGTGTTACCAACTCTTAATAGCACTTTGAGTCATCCTCTTGCCCATGAAGGGGCTGAGGCTCTGAGAAGTTTTGCAGCCTTCTGTAGTTCT
This sequence comes from Plecturocebus donacophilus, assembly GCA_004027715.1. Taxonomy (NCBI): domain Eukaryota; kingdom Metazoa; phylum Chordata; class Mammalia; order Primates; family Pitheciidae; genus Plecturocebus; species Plecturocebus donacophilus. Next base: position 8,183 of record PVKP010031966.1, on the reverse strand, counting down.
CATAGCTAACACTCCATTTATTTATTTATGAGATGGAGTCTAGCTCTTTCACCCAGACTGGAGTGTGGTGGCACGATCTCCTCTCACCACAACCTCTGTCTCCCACGTTCAAGCAATTCTCCTGCCTCAGTCTCCCAAGTAGCTGGGATTACAGCCACCCACCACCACACCCAGCTAATTTTTCTATTTTTATTAGAGATGGGGTTTTGCTATGTTGGCCAGGCTACCCTTGAACTCCTCACTGCAGGTGATCCACCTGCCTCGGCCTCCCAAAGTGCTAGGATTACAGGTGTGAGCCACTGCGCCTGGCTAATACTCCACTTTTAGGTCTATTGATCTCCACAACCATTGCTGTACTTTATTCTGAACTCTGTGCCATGCCAGCTCTGAATTGTTATTGCTTCCTCTTGGGCTGTAACCCAGACAGGAGCCATGAAAGTCTGTTTTATGAATGGGTGCTTTTTACAGTCTCTGGCTGAAGTCGCCAGCAGCCAGTGTGGGAGAGAGAGCCTGAGGTTCCTGCTGCCAAACCCAATGCCGGCTCAAGCCCCCGCCCCAGGATACCTGGTGGAGAACATCTGTACCGAAATGCTGTCAGTTAGGGTGAATGTTGCACTGCACACTGGGATCCCACTTTGGGAACAGAGGGCTTATTTCTGCAGCTGCTAGCAGTGCTGCTGCTACTGCTGCTGGAAAGCTGCCCTCAGTGTCAGTCCCCTTCAGAAAGCCCCTCAGCAAAAGAGTCAACTCCATTAAAGTTCTGCCTCCTCCTGGGGCAGACCCTATGCAGTAACCAATTGGCTTGGAAGTGTGAAAAAGGCCATGGGTCATGAAGACCTGACCCTCTTGGCTGAACATGTGGCAGCTTGGAAGGGCCAGCCCATCTTTAGAATTCCCATGTAGGTGGTTATTGCTCTCATTGAGATTTGTCCCGCTGCTCAATCCTGCTTCCTTTCTTTCCCTTTCTTTCTCTTCCATAGGCGTTGGTCCCAAGAGCAGTTCCTAATCAACATTCAGAATGCTGATCTTTATCTATTTCAGAGACAGCTTCAGTAGTCAGCTGCAAAATCTCAGCTCAGCATCTTCCCATGTAGTTTGTCTTCTGTTTCAATTGTACAAATAAGTAAGAGGTCTGGCTACTGCACTGTACTCATTCATTTATTCTTTCATTCAACAAGTACTTAACCACCAGCCACATGGCAGCCAGTGCACTAGGGCACTGCTAGAACTACTGTAGTGAAAGAGGATTCTGTTCTAGCCCTCAAGGCGCTAACAGGGAAGAAAGACAATCAGCAAATAATTACATAGAAAATGATGTGATGACTTTATGAAAAGTGTTTTGAAGAACTGCAGAGCACTACCAGTGAGCTTACAGGAGTCTTCTAGTTCAGAGAAATCATAAGATCCTCCGAACATGGTGACATTTAATCTGAGACCTGAAGACTAAGGGAGGAGAGTGTATGACGGGAGGTGGGGTGATTCTAAATAGAAGAAACAGCATTAGGCAGAAAGGATATTTGTATATTTGAGAAAAAGAAGAGCCTGATTGGCAACCACATAGTGAAAAAAAAAAACTGAAAATGAGGCTTGCACAGATACTATAGGGGCTTGTCAATGTTTTGGTACAGTTATATGCATTAAATAGTTTTAGGATGTGACTTGGACTGATGTTGTTTCACATTTTTAATTCTACCAAGAACTGTATGCATTATTTGCCATCCCCACTCCGCCCCGCCCCCAGCCTTTTTTTTTTTTTTTTTT
>PVKP010031965.1:0-26443 GCA_004027715.1 Plecturocebus donacophilus | reverse complement strand
GTTTTGAGTCTTTGTGTATCCTTGCATGTGAGATGGGTCTAGATACAGCATACCGATGGGTTTTAGCTTTTTATCCAATTTGCCTGTCTGTGTCTTTTGATTGGGGCATTTAGTCCATTTAAATTTAGGATTAATATTGATATATGTGAGTTTGATACTGCCATTTAATGCTAGCTGGCTGTTTTGCCCATTAGTTGATATAGATTCTTCATTATGGTGATGCTCTTTACCTTTTGGTATGTTTTTGGAATGGCTGATACTGGTTGTTCCTTTCTATGTGTAGGGCTTCTTTCAGAAGCTCTTGTAAAGCAGGCCTGGTGGTGATGAAATCTCTGAGTACTTGCTTGTTTGCAAAAAATTTTATTTTTCCTTCACTTATGAAGCTTAGTTTGGCTGGATATGAAATTCTAGGCTGAAAGTTCTTTTCTTTAAGGATGTTGAATGTTGGCCCCTACTCTCTTCTGGCTTGTAGGGTTTCTGCTGAGAGATCTGCTGTGAGTCTGATGGGCTTCCCTTTGTGGCTAACCTGACCCTTCTCTCTGGCTGCCCTTAGCATTTTCTCCTTCATTTCAACCCTGGTGAATCTGACGATTATGTGCCTTGGGGTTGCTCTTCTTGAGGAATATCTTTCTGGTGTTCTCTGTATTTCCTGGACTTGAATATTGGCCTGCCTTGCTAGGTTGGGAAAGTTTTCCTGGATAACATCCTGAAGAGTATTTTCCAGCTTGGATTCATTCTCTTCTACACATTCAGGTACACCTATCAAATGTAGATTAGGTCTTTTCACATAGTCCCATATTTCTTGGAGACTTTGTTCATTCCTCTTTTTACCCTTTTTTCTCTAATCTTGCCTTCTCATTTTATTTCATTGAGTTGATCTTCGATCTCTGTTATCTTTTCTTCTGCTTGGTCAATTCGGCTGTTGAAACTTGTGCATGCTTCACGAAGATCTCGTGTTGTGTTTTTCAGCTCCATCAATTCACTTAGAGTCCTCTCTAAGTTGTCCATTCTCGTTAGCATTTAGTTAAATCTTCTTTCAAGGTTCTTAGTTTCTTTGCATTGGGTTAGAACATGTTCTTTTAGCTCGCAGAAGTTTCTTACTATCCACCTTCTGAAGCCTGATTCTGACAGATCATCACACTCATTCTCCTCAGGCCTTGTTCCCTTGCTAATGAGGAGCTACGATCCCCTGTAGGAGGAATGGCATTCTGATTTCGGGTGTTCTCAGCCTTTTTGCACTGGTTTTTTCCCATTTTTGTGGATTTATCCACCTGTTATCTTTGTTATTGCTGACTTTCAGATTGGGTCTCTGAGTGGACGTCCGGCTTGTTGGTGATGAAGTTTTTTCTGTTTCTTAGTTTTCCTTCGGCAGACGCCCCTTCCCCACAGAGCTAGGTCTTCCTGAGTTCAGCTATGCTTGCTGTGAAACTCTCAGTCCTCAGCGCTTCCAATTGCTATTCTCTTTGTGGGGATGGGACCAGCTGAGCCCTACTAAAAGGGCACCCAGTCCCGTATACTCCGCACCGAGAAGTGCCGCACCAGGGCGCCAGCAAAACAGCCACACCAGCCAGGAGTCGCTCTGGCGATCCGTGTGGCTCCTCCGCTGGGAATCTCCCAGTATGTGGGCAACAAAAATTCATCTGAAATTGCGGCATCCACTCTTCTGCACTTTCACTGGGAGCTACAATCCTGAACCGCTGCTAATCGGCCATCTTGGATCTCTCTCCGCCCAGTGATGAAGTTTTTTCTGTTTCTTAGTTTTCCTTTGGCGGATGCCCCTTCCCCACAGAGCTGGACCTTCCTGGGTTCGGGTATGCTTGCTGTGAAACTCTCAGTCCTCAGCGCTTCCAGTTGCTGTTCTCCTTGTGGGGATGGGACCAGCCCAGCCTGACTAAAAGGGCACCCAGTCCCTTATACTCTGCACCGAGAAGCACTGCGCCGGGGCGCCAGCAAAACAGCCGCGCCAGCCAAAAGAGTTGCGCTGGCGACCAGTGGGGCTCTTCCACTGGGAATCTCCCAGTCTGTAGGCAACAAAAATTTGTCTGAAAGTGCAGCGTCCACTTGCTGTCTGTGCTTTCACTGGAAGCTACAATCCTGAGCTGGTGCTGATCGGCCATCTTGGATCTCTCTCCAGTTTGCATAGTTTCTGACAAAAAGTCTGCTGCTGTTCTTACCTTTTGTTCCCTGTGTGTAAGTTTTCTATTTTCTTTGGCTGCTCTTAAGACTTTATTACTGGGTTCTAGTCATTTGATTATGTTGGGCTTGTATGGTTTTCTTTGTGATAATGCTGCCTAGATTTTTTAGTTAATTTTTTAAAAACCAAACGTGGAAATGTTTTGGCCACTGTTTCTTCAAATATCCCACTTGCTGCAGGTTTTTCTTTTTGTTCACCTCAATTTTAGTTACACATTGGCAATACTGTCTCTCTTGGCTCTTGTTTTTTGTTCTTTTCTTTCTCTCTGTGCTGTATTAGTTGGTTAATAGTACCATGTCTTCAAGTTCACTGATCTTTTCTTCTGCAATTAATAATCCCATCCAGGGTGTTTTTAATTTCTGAAAATCATTTTTCATCTTTGGAATTTTTATTTCTTCCATTATTCTCCTCATGTTCTTATTTTTCCTTACCTTCTGTAATATACTAAGTTTATTTATAATCATTTTTTAAATGCCTTTGTCAGTTCTTTAACTTTATCATTTCTGGATCTCTTCATATTGATTGACTTTTCTTATTATGTGGGCCACATTTTTTTGCCTCTTCTCATTCCCTGTAATGTTTGGATATTGGACATGGCGGTTTGACATTGTTGGGTGAAGGGTTTTTTTTTGTTTTTTTTTTTGTATCTTCTACATAGTGTTGGACTTTGATTTTATACATAGATAAGTTAGTATCACCTGAATCTTTTTGAGATCTTTTTGTTTCAGCTTGTCAGTGTTGGTCCAGAGCAGCCTTATCGTGGGATTAATTTGCTGTCCATTAAAGTTATATCCTTTTGAGGGCTATACTCCATGCTCTTCTGAGGATTATTCTCAATTCAAAGTAATCCCAATCAATATTCCAAAATTTTGTTAGTTTGTTAATGTGTTGTGTTGTTTTTGTTTTTGTTTTTTGAGACAGAGTCTTGCCTTGCTCTGTTGCCTATCTTGGAGTACAGTGGTGTGATCTCTGCTCACTGCAACCTCCTCCTCCCAGGTTCAAGCGGTTCTCCTCCCTCAGCCTTCCAAGTAGCTGAGACTACAGTCATGCACCACCATGCCCAGCTATTTTTTTTGTATTTTTAGTAGAGACGGTGTTTTGCCATGTTGGCCAGGCTGGTCTCGAACTCCTGGCCTCAGGTGATCTGGCTGCCTCTGTCTCCCAGAGTGCTGAGAGATTACAGGTGTGAGCTGCTGCATTCTGCCTTTCTTTCACTTTTAAAGATGTGTTTACTTTGAGCCCACCCAGATAATCCAAATTAATTTCCCTATTTTAAGCACAAATGATTAGCAACTTTAATTCCATCTGCAACCTTAATTCTCCTTTTCCATGTAATTTAACATATTCACATGTTCTGGTGATTTATGATGTGGTTATCTTCCCGGCATAGTTATTCTGCCTGTCACAACTTTGAAAGTTGAACTATATGTGCAAGGTAGATATTCAAGCTACCAACAATGTTGAAAGCTTAGATTTGTTCAGCACATTTACAGACATTACATATTCTTCTTTACACCTGAAAGGTAAACCTTGTACATAAAGCTTGAACATATAAATTGGTATGCTTTTTTGTAGGATTCTTGGCTCAGGGCCTAAGGAGCTTTACAGTACGTTTTAGATTCTCACAGGTTTAAAAAAAAAAAAGAGGCCGGATACAGTGGTTGACATCTGTAATGCCACCACCTTGGGAGGCAAGGTGGGTGATTACCTGATGAGCCTAAGAGTTTGAGACTGTCCTGGACAACATGGTAAAACCCGTCTCTACAAAAACTACAAAGCCTCATATCTACAAAACAATTAGCCAGGTGTGGTGGCACGTGCCTATGGTCATAGCCACTCATAAGGCTGAGGCAGGAGGATCATTTGAGCTCGGGAGGCAGAGGTTACAGTGAGCCGAGATCGCACCCTTTGTTATGTTTTAAAGGAAATTGTGTGGCCCAAGAATAGCTTAAGTAGTCTTGAAAGAGAAGATCAAAGTGGAAGAACTTTCTCTATTAAAAACTTATATATATATCTACAGTCATTAACTTCATGAAGCCACCTGGAAAAGGGTCCATGTGTACACGGACACTTGCTTTATGACAAAATGCACACTTTAGGAGGGAAAGAATTATTCAGTAAATGGTCCGGGAACAACTGGTAATCTATATGGAAAGAAATGACTTATGTTCCATACCATATACAAAAATTAGTTTAAGAATGATTTGTATATTTCAACATGAAAGACAAAACTGAAACTTTTGGGAGCTAGTATAGATGAACAGGTTCATGCTCTTTGGACAGGAAAATATTTCTTAAAAAAATCAAAACTGCAAATATCAAAAAATTGATAAGTTTGACAATCTTTAAGAAATTTTGTTTTTGCAAAGTCACCATTAAGAAAGGAGAGGCAAGCCAGAGCGGAGACGACATTTGCAGTACCTTGAACAGACAAAAGACATGTATCAGAATAGTCAAAGCACTTCGACAAATCAATGTGACAGAGACAATCCAATAGAAAAATAGGCAAGAGACATGAAAAATTTTTCACAAAAGAAATTCAGATATTTAAGAAACATGGAAAAAATGCTTAAGCTTATTAATAATCTGGGAAATGCAAATTAAAACTGAGGCTCCATCATATACCCACTAGAATGGCTGAAATTTGAAAAAAAAAAAAGGGATTTATAGTACAGGTTTTTGAGAGGATGTTAGGTTTTGGGAGCGCAACCACTTTAGGAAACAGCTTGACATTTACATACCCTATGACCCAGTAATTTCTTTTCATGGATATACCCTTGAGTAATGCATGTACATGTATGCGGAGGGATGTATTAAAGAACATTGGCAACTATTTGTGATAGCCTCACATGCAATTCGATATTCCTCATAGTTGGCTACATAAATAAAATCATGATATATTCATACAGTGGAGTACTTAACAGCTGTAAAAATGGAAGAACTACCGCTACTGATAAATATCACAAATAAAATGTTTTTGAAAGGAAGACAAAAATCACGTTATATGTGATTCCACTGATGTAAAAACAAAACATGCAAAAAGAAAACAGGTAAAATAAGCTATGATGTTTAGGGGTCTGTGCTTCTGCCATGAAACAGAAAATAAATTACAACAACAACAACAAAAAACACAAGAGAGTTGCTACCACAATAATCAGCAAAATAGTTGAATCTTAGATGTGGTGAAGGAGGGATTTAATGATTGTTGAGAAGTAGTGGGTGGTTTCAGGAGTGCTCATATTCTCTTAGATCTGAATTGTAACTTGAGTTTGTAATCCTGAATTGTAAAATTTTTGTTTTATGTATTTTTACATCTCTGATACATACTCAGAATCATATTTGACTGAATAAATATTGATAAGGTTAGATCTAGAGCAGCATTTTTTACAGGTTTGATTCAGATGATAGGAAGTTAAAAGGTTTTAATATATTTGATATTTGAATCATAATGTGTAGAACTGAGATTATTTCTAGTAATGATAATTCATCTTTATGTATGATTTAATTATTTGTAAAACTTTTTTTCCAAATAGTTAAGACATTCTGAGAGGTATTTGAGATAAGCATAAGTATCTGCATTTTACAAATGAGCATTAATTTGAGAGTGAGTTGTTGATAGTAGAGGATTAGAATCTCATTTTCATTTCAGTGCCTTGCCTTGCTGTATTTTTTTATTTCTCTTGTGTGTCCCATGTGAAGACAGGGCATCATTCTTTATGTAGGTGTAATTAATCTGAGAATGCAAGACCATGTATGGAGGGGCTCTCCTCTTAACAGGGGCAGTTTGAGAGTGCCCACTTCCACTTGAGAGTTGAAGACAAGTTGGCTTTCTAATGATTTTCATAATATTGTGCTTATCTCTAAGGAGTTAAAGGTGCACTCTGGTTATGTCTTCAATTCTTATGATTTCCTGTAGGAGTTTTGAGCCATAGTCTTGCTGTGCTTTGTAGAGATGATTTGAGATAGTAAAAGACGTGAATCACTGAAAATCAAATTATGACACATTGGTATATTTGATATTTTATAGACTGATCATCCAGATAAAAATTTTGAAGTTACATTTTTTTTTAGTCAGTAGCTTGGATGATTTATCATGATCAATTAATGGTTTATATAGTTTTAAAATAATCGTATGTCCTGTTTAAGGAGGCCCAACTTAAAAAATCTTTCAACTCCTTCTGCAGTTAAGTGAAGGAAGTGATTCTTGACATTACAAAAAAATTACTTACAGCTTTAATCAAATTTGGTTAATTTCACCGTGAATGTAAGGTATTTACACTATATTTGCTATTTATTTTGTAAAACATGTTGCATATTTCACTCATAGGAATAGAGTCTAATAGGAATAGGCTGTGAACAGTTTACCCCTAATCTTTTATTTTTCAACATTCAGCTTTTAATGTCTGTAATCTAAAAACACTGTGTGGAAGCATACAAAAATATGTCCAAATTAATGAGAGAAATCCAAATTAAAATAGAAAGATGCCATCTTTTAAACCACTTTTTAGATTTTTAGATAATATCTCCTCTCCACCCATCCTGTTTTTATTTTGATGTGTTGACTGTTTTACCTAAAACATAAGAAATAAACACATTATAAAAAGTGGTATTTTGGGTGAGTGTGGTGGCTCACGCCTGGAATCCCAACACTTTGGGAGGCCAGGGTGGGGGGATCACCTGAGGTCAGGAGTTTGAGACCCAGCCTGACTAACATGGTAAAACCTCGTATCTACTAAAAATATATAAAATTAGCCAGGTATGGTGGCCGTTGCTTGTAATCCCAGCTGCTTGGGAGGCTGAGGGAGGGGAATTGCTTGAACCTGGAACGCAGAGATTCCAGTGAGCTGAGATCATGCCATTGCACTCCAGTGTGGGCAATAAAACTGTCTCAAAAAAAAAAAAAAAAGTCTATTTCGTTGTTTTGATTTTAGGCAAAGGTACCAATATTCAGTATTTCAGTTGTCTTAACTTTTCTAACAAGTAGATAGTTCAGAGATGTCATAGCTAGACCACAGCTAGTCTTTGCAAAGTTAGAAAAGACTCTTCTGATTTTAAGTAAATAGTGCCTTCTGCTAGGGTTATGGTATTAGAGAATGGAAGACAAGTTGGCTTTCAGTCCCCACTTGCTCACTCTTGGCCCTAGGCCCATGTGCATGGCACCTCTACCATTGTTCGTAATGGCTTTGAGTCATAGTGATTTCTTGGTCTCTTCTAGTTAGTAAGTGATTATTTTTCTCAATGCTGTCTGTATTTTTGTATTTTTTTATCTTATTTCTTGAATCAAGTATTAGTATTTTTGAATTTTGCCTAAAAATGTATAATAACCTACTTTAATTCAGAACTTCATAAAATTAGTGTGAGTATTCATAGGGTATGTTCTGCCTTTATGAAAGTTACATAAAGCCAAACTGCATTTTTAAGTAATGACCATAAGTCTGTGTGCTTTATATTCAAAGAAAGTTTATGTTTTTGCTGTCAAATCATTTCTTTGTAGCTGTAATTGTGTTTATACGACATAATGTTGTATTTGAAAAATGTATGATTATATAGCATGTACATTTCAGGCTCAAATGGAATGCCTTAGTCATTTTCCATAAAATAATAGCTTATGATAGTCTCAGGTTAATTTAGAACTTGAATTTTTGCATGAATATAATTATAAACAGTAATGAAAACAGTTTAGTAGGAACAAAGGAAAATGTTCTTATATTAAAAGTAATTAGAAGATAATTCCATAAGGGTAAAGAATCTGTGAATGTGTTACAAACTATAGAATAATTATCCTCAAGCTTGACAGAGTATACAGTATGAGTGGGTTTTTTATGTGTATATTTTATAAGAAAATATATGGCATCATTTTTGTGTATGGAATGTAGTTGCATTGTCTCATACTGAAATTGGGATTAAAATTATTTGGCATTTCTTGATTCTGGTTTTTCAAGGCCTTTTAGCAAAGGAGACAGCCACTGGGTTTCTTAATTTAGATTAGTTTTTTTTTTCCTTCTAGTAGATAATATTTAGAGGACCCAGGGTATCATATTTAAATACAGTAAAAATTTTAAATTAACCTTCTTTTATGTTACTGAAAGTGTTTGAAATTAATAATTATATAGAACACTGGCAGTGAGCGATCAAAAATGAAGTTATGAAAATTATATTTATAGTATTATCAAAATAACAGTTCTTAGGAATAAATTTCGCAAAAGAAACAGGACACCTGTACGCTGAAAACTACAAAGCATCATTGACTGAAATTAAAGAAGACATAAATAAATGCAAAGACATACTTTATGGATTGGCAGATTTAATCTTGTTAAGGTTGCAGTCATCCCAAATTGATCAACATATTTAACACAATTCTATCAAAGTCCAGCTGGTCTCTCCCCTTCCCCCGCAAAAAAATCGGCAAACTGATCCTAAAATTCATATGGAAATTCAAGGTACCTAGAATAGCCAAAACAATCTTTAAAAAGAATAAAGTTTCAGGACTCCCACTTTTGAATCTGAGAATTTAGTACAAAGCTACTGTAACCTAGACAGGATTAAAGGCACTTTTTTTTTTTTTTTTTTTTTTTTTTTTTTTTTTTTTTTTTTTTTTTTTTTTTTTTTTTTTTTTTTTTTTTTTTTTTTTTTTTTTTTTTTTTTTTTTTGAGACAGAGTCTTGCTCTGTTGCCCAGGCTAGAGTGCAGTGCAGTGGCAGGATCTCGGCTCACCACAGCCTCTGCCTCCTGGGTTCAAGTGATTCTCCTGCCTCAGCCTCCTGAGTAGCTGGGACTATAGACACACGCCACCATGCCTGGCTAATTTTTGTATTTTAGGTAGAGATGGGGTTTCACTGTGTTGGCCAGTCTGGTCTCGAACTCCTGACATCGTGATCCACCTGCCTCAGCCTACCAAAGTGCTGGAATTACATGCTTGAGCCACTGCGTAGGCTGGGAAATAGCCTTTTTAGCAAGTAGGGCCAGACCCCTGACATTATATACAAGAATTGGCTCAAAGTGGATCAAATACTTAATGTAAGAGCTAAAACTATGTAGGTTAAAATCTTCATGACCTTGAATTTGGCAGTGGTTTCTTAGAAATAACATCAGAAGTAGAAGTAACAAAAGAAGAAATAGGCAAATTGGATTTCAGCAAAATTAAAAACACTTTGCTTCTAGGGACACTATCAAGAAAAGGAGGCTGAGTGTGTTGGCTCACGCCTGTAATCCCAGCACTTTGGAAGGCTGAGGTGGGTGGATCATTTGAGGTAGGGAGTTCGAGGCCAACCTGGCTAACATGGCGAAACCCATCTCTACTAAAAGTATAAAAATTAGTCAGTTGTGGTGGCAAGTGCTTGTAATTCCAGCTATTCGGGATGCTGAGACAGGAGAGTCACTTGAACCTGTGAGGTGGAGGATGCAGTGACCTGAGATTATGCCACTGCACTCCAGCCTGGGTGACAGAGGGAGACTCTATCTCAAAACAAACAACAAAAAAGGTGAAAAACAACTTGATGAGTGGGAGAAGGTATTTACTGATCGTATATCTTTAAGCATTTAGTATCCAGAATATATGAAGAACTCTTAACATCTCAACAACAAAAAGACAGTAACCCAATTTAAAAAAAGGATTTTCTCCAAAGAAGATATACATGACCAGTAGGCACATGAAAAGATGCTTAATGTTATTAGTTGTTATGGAAATGCAGATTTAAGCCACAACATAAAACCACAACAAGATACCACTTCACACCCACCATGATGGCTATAATTTAAAAAAAGACAGAAAATAACAAGTGATGGAGAGAATGTGGAGAAATAAGTATCCTCATACTTTGCTGGTGGGAATGTGAAATGATTCAGACTCCTTAGAGAATAGTCTGGCAATTCCTTCAAAAGTTAAACATTCTATATAACTTAGCAGTTCTGCTCCTAGCAATCTATCTGGTAGAATTGAAAATATATGTTTGCATAAAAACTTGTGCACCATTATTCATAGCAGCATTATTCATAATGGTCAAAGTGGAATCAACTCAAATGTCCATCACCTGATGAATGGGTAAATGAGATATGGTATATCCATACAGTACAATATTACTTAGCCAAAAAGGATGAAGTACTGATTCATGTTATAACCCAGATAAACCTTGAAAACGTCATGTTAAGTGAGAGAAGCCAGACATAGAAGGCTATAGATATATAATTGTGTATTTCCAGAATAGGTTAATTTCATAGACAGAAAGTAGATTAGTATTTCCCAGGAACTGGGGAGAGGAAGGAATGGGGAATGCCTGCTAATGAGTATGAAGTTTCTTTTTGGGATGATACACATGTTTTATAATTAGATAGTGGTGATGTCGCACTGCTTTTTGAGTACAATTTAAAAAACACTGAATTACACACTTTAAAAAGGTGCATTTTATGGTATGTGAATACCATTCACATTTAAACTCAATTTAAAAATCATATAGAAATGAAGACACCAGCGTGACAGAGCAACAGTGAGACCCCATGTCTGCAAAAAAGTTTTTAAAAAACTTAGCAGGGTCAGGGGCACGGGAGAGGAACTGAGATGAGAGAGTTCCTTGAGCACAGGAGGTTGAGCTGCGATTGTGCTACTGCATTCCAATCTGGGTAACTGAGTGAAACTCTGTCTCTAAAAAATTTAAAAAGAGGAAAACATTGGTATGCTTCTAATAAACTGCTACTACATGGATACTTTTGACAATGAGGTGTCTTACTTGATAATTACATCTGCATAATAGACATAAACTGGGATTTACCTGTCTCAGGTAAACCAAAATGTATGTTCTCCCTACTTTCTGGTGTGTTGAAACTTTTTCCTTCAGGGTAGAAATGGAAGAATACAAAATTCTTCTTGCATTCTTCTTTGTCAAATGAAAAAAAAAGGAAAAGACCAAGAAAGCCATGTAATTCAAGGAAACGGGAGAGAGAGATTTCTCTATGGAAATGAAGGACATAAATGTGTGTATCATTGTAGATGTAATACAATCAGCACTTGATTCATTTGTATGATTTTTCTACTTTACTCCTGCAAATAGCCAATCTGTGTTTGAATAAAGAGTTTAATATTGTATTATAATAAAACAAGCTATGAGCTAAAGATGTACATCATAATCTGTGGAGCTTTTAAAAATTACTCTTGCTTGGATATTAGTCTCAATTATGATTTGATAGTTTTATTGTAGGGCTAGGGCAGGTTTGTGCACGCAGAATATATGTTTTAGTTCCACAGTTGAATCCGATACCTTTTTAAATTGAGAACTACTGCATTAAATCAGTGAGTTTTACTGATCCATTTATTGAACTGTCTAGTTACTGTTTTATGCAAAAATAGTAAGCAGCAGTAGAAACTGAGAGAACCTCAGACTATACTTACTTTAACAGTCCCCCCCTCACCCACCCAGCCTAGGGCCATCCCTGTAGGTAATCTAGCAATTGTGATTCCTCTACGTCTTTAATAATTGAGATTGAAAGGAATCATTTTTTTCTCTTTTTTATAGTTACCTTGAAGCTGGAGTAGTAGTGGGAAGTAAGAAGCTCAAGCTCTTTTGCAAATACTTGAAACTACAGTATATCCATGGAAGGCAGGGAAAGGTACCAGTGTTGATGTGCAGAGTAGGAGAGATTGGGAATTGGAGACCTTTGAGGAGGTCAGAACTCTTAACTTAGCTGATAACTGCTCATGGCATTTGTATTTTGACAGCTAATTGTAGCATCAGATAAATTGCCTTTTAACAGGGAATGTAGTGCAATGTAGTGGTCCTTCCTCATGCTCTAGTTTCCTTTGTGCAGCTATATACAACTTAATATAAATCGTTTTAATACTGTGCTACTGAAAAGTACCATAAACTCATGAAATTGTTGTTAGGTGGCTCCTTGAGGGTTTTATCACACCGGTGACATTTTTGACCACTATTTAAATAGTTCCAGTGGTGATACTGTACTGTTATGGAAAAAGACATGATATTAGAACCAAAATTTCAACTCTTCCTTTTTGTATGACTTTGGGTGAGTACTGATTGTTTTGACTTGCAGTTGCTTCATTCAGGAAGTGGAACAGATGCTATCTATCTCACAGGGTTATTGTTACTGTTACATGAGATAATATATATTAAAGTCTAACACAGCTACTGGTAAATATTAAGTTGCCTTCCCTTCTGCAGTTCAGTGAAGAATAACTTCTTTTTTTTTTTGAATTAAGAGATGATGTTTCACTGTGTTGGCCAGGCTGGTCTTAAACTTCTGAGCTCAAGAGATCCTCTCATTTCATCCTCCCAAAGTGCTAGGATTACAGGTATGAATCACGATGCCCAGTCTAGCAATAACTCCTAACTCCAAAAAATCGGTTATTAGAGAATGTCTAATAGCCTGAGCTTGTGAAAGCTCTCATACTTTGACTTTTGCTTTCATTAATTAAGCAACTATGGTAGCAGCTGAGGTTACAGGAGTCAATACAACAGACTTGATCTTACCCCTTGCTTACAGTTTGGTTGAGGGAAAATAAATATTTAGTTGTATAAGCCAGTAATTACACTTGAGGTAAATGCCATAAGAGAGAAGTATAGTCTATTAGGAAAGTTTATCAGAAGGTGGCCCTGGAACAGAAAGGAGTTAGGAACTTTCTAAGTATATACAGCCTGTGTCAAGAAGCTTGCTGGGCAAGAGGAAGAGTGTCATGGAATGAGGAGTTCCATGAGTAAAGGAGTGACAGGATAAAGCAGGACCTTCCAGGCCATGTTAAAAGCTTGGGCTTTTAAGAACAGTGATAAGTGGCATGATTATATTGGCATGTTAAAAGGTTGCTGTAATGAAAATGAGGAAATTGCATTGCAGAGAAATAAAAATGTCTGCTGAGACCAGGTAGGGAGCTGTTGCAGTGCTTAGGCTAAAGGTGAACAGTGACTGGTATAGAAAAGGAATAGGCTTGCTGTATTTGGCTTAAGAAAATGGTGGGTTTTGCGATACCTGTAGGATTTCTAAGTTGAGTAGTTGAGAGTGTGGTTGGAAATAGCCAGTTAGGCTAGTGATTTAGCTCTGGCCAAGGCCTTTGCTGTAGGCTGATAAACGAGTTTCTGGTATTTGTCTTTTATGCAGACTTCATAGCAACTTGTGCTATGAACACAAACAGTGCATGTGTTGTGAGTATTTTTACACTCATTATTTTATAATTTTTAATATTAAGTAATGGTTGTCACTTTATTAAGTAATAGTTAATACATTATTTTACAGTTTTTAATATTAGGTAATAGTAATGGCCAACATTATTGAGCACATGTGCAGAATACTAGACCAAATACTTTATAGGTGTTACCTCTTAATCTTTACAAGTCTGTGAGCATTGTTATTAGTCCAGTGTTTTAAAGATTTGGCATCTGAAGCTTAGAGAAATTGAGTAACTTCAGGGTAACACATGTAGTAAGTGGTGGAGCTGAGGTTTGAATTGAGGCGGGCATGCTGCAGAAGCTGTCCTGTTAACCATTACTGTATGCCACTTCTCTGTGAAATTGAACCAACCAACCAAACAAAACAGAATGACTGAGAAACCGTTTATTACTAAACTTTTATGGAAGACCTGTGTATGCTACATGTTGTACTATAGATGATTTACTTTCTCATTTATATCAACATTCACATGGCCTGTGAAGTGTAGTTTTTGCCTCATTTTAAAAATGAAACTGGCTGAGTGAGTAAGTGATTTGGTCAAGATCATGGAAGAACTAGGATTCGAAATTGACTCTTTTGTGTTATACTACTTAAAAAAAAAACTGTGTTGACTTAAAAATAAGAAAGTTTCCATGGGGAACACGATTAGATCATGCCATAGTCATTCTAGTTCTTAAAAAAAATTTCAGATCTCAATGTTTAAAATTATAGATTGAACTTAGAGAACAAAGAGCTCAAAAAATTGAAATACTTAAAAATAAATAATAGGTATTTTACATGTACTCAAAGTAAAGATTTTATTAAAATTATTTTAGAAGAGATAAAATGGGAAAAGTTTTTCTAGTAAATTTGTATTCGTTTTATAATATCTGTGAATAAATTACACAAAATTATAATATTGATATCTTGACTAGTTTTTTGTCAGTAGTTAATTGTTAGCATTTGTATGGGACTGCTTCTTGATCTTGCTGTATTTATTCTATCCTTCAGAATTTCTTCTGTTTCTTCCTTAATTTTGAGAAGACAAACAGAAATTAAATCAATGAGGTGACAGTATAATGCGTGTTAAATATTGGCTTCTTAGAGCATCAGAGTTAAGACTTATCTTACCAGTACTTTCTACTGCCTACTAAAAACTAGTGAGAGGCAGTTAAGCGTAGTATTAACAGTGTAGCTCTTCAGGTTCTGGCTTTTGGAGCACTCTGTTTTCAGTAAGCCCTTGGCAGAGAAATTTAGTCTTAGGTATATACTAAAAAAGAAAAAAAAAAATCCTCTATTACTTTTTTACTGTCAGTTGATGATGAGGGACATCTTTTGGGTACCAAATACCTGTAAAGTAATTTTATATTTGAATTTTTTTTTTTTTCAATTGATGGGTACACCATTGAGAGCTATGGCCATGGGGCTTCTTACTACAGTAAGAAAAAACCTATCTCCTGATACTAGCAGAACCTGATTGAAACAGATCATTGGATTCTGATTGGTTGGCTGGATGTGAGAGAATTTGGAAGCAGTCTTACAGGGTACTTTTGATTTTAGGAAGCCAAATCAGCAAGATTACTCTTCCACTGTCTCCTGCCTTGTCTTTGTTATAGCCATTTATTAATTTGTCTTTTTTGTATGATTATGATTTGTGTATATGACAAGAATTGCTTGCTCTTTGAATGCTATCTTCTGTCACCCAACACTGCTGTTGTTTAGCAGGTTTTGAGTACTTGACTCTCACATCATCTTTTCTTATAAAGACTGTGCTCTACTGAGTTACCTGTAGGATATCAGAAACAGTCAACTTCCGAACTGTGTGAGAAGTTTCATTTTTAAGGCCATCATATATATATATATACACATTTTTTTTTTTTTGGTATGGTCTGTATTTATTTGTAAGGTATCTTTTCTTTCTATTTCCGTCCTTCTCTATCATCTGGCATTTTGATTTAGATGATTTTGGTCTTCTCAGCACTTTAGATTAGTACAGTCTTTATGGCTACAATAGAAATTACAAGATGAAATGACAGATCAGAGAAAGAATAGTTATGATTTGACATGAAAATGACCTACCTAAAACATTTTTGATTGATAATTTCCTTGTCCTTTTGGGAACAGATTATAATCAGCTCTTAAATTATCAGTATGTATGTATCAGGATGCTTTCTGGTGCAAGTAACAGGCTAATCAAAACAGGAAGGATTTTATCATCTCATATAATGAGAAGTACAATAGGGTGGTTCCAGGGTGGGTTAACTCCATTCCCTCTTTCATCTTTTTTATTATTTTCATTTTCTTCTTTCATTCTAAAATTTTTGTTTAATTGCCCATGACTATAAGCCTAGTCTCTTAGCAGTGTGTGGTTGACATAAACTGTTTATACCCGTGGGGAGAAGAAGCAGTAGTCACAGGCTTCTTTGCTCTGAATTATTTCTAATGATTCTAGTGTATTTTCTGTTTCATCTTTTATTCGCCTAGTTGAAGCCAAAAGAATGTGAATTGTTACCTTGACACTTAGTTTTACACACATCAATGTGTTTATTCTTCAGAATACCCACATAATGTATATGTTACTATCCTTACTTTACAATTAGACATAGAGAAGTGAAATGACATTTCCAAGATCACACAGTAGCAAAGCCAGAATACAACTGATGATAGCTTCTCATCACATTTAATATAAATTCTCTCCCTCTTGGAATCTGACCCCTGCTTACTTGTATAGTTTTATTTTTTTTTCATTTTCCTACAAATGCCCTATGCTTTATCTCTTCGAACTCATTGTAGTTTTATGAACATTTGATGTCCTGTTCTTTCATATTATGTACCCTCTATCCCAAAAAAATATTAACAAACTTGAAGTCAAATAATAATAATCAAAACTCTTACTTGCCTCCTTCTTTATTATATTAGTAAATTATGTACATTTGTCACTGAATGTGGCACTATATTGACATTTATTCATGTGACTCTTGAAGGCAGAAAGATTTTTTAAAAAATTTGTTTCTTGAGTGTTTAGCGTTTTAATACTTAATATTTGCAACTTATGTGTATATTGGACTGAACTTTGTGGCTTTGAAACTGTTACTTCTGAATCTCAGTTTCTTTTGCCTATGAAATGTGAATAATTTGGACTAGAATCTCTGCTTTTTTAACTTTTTACAACTTAGCGTTTTATGTTTAATTTTTAAAAGAAAACCATATCAAGCTTTAAATTTTAAGGCTGCTTTTGTAGTATTAACAAAGCATGTTAACACATTATTAGACTTTACAGTGAAACTCAGTAGAAAAAATGAAATCAATATTAACTAATAATGAGAAAAGCAGAGTTGCAGAAAAATAAATATAGTGTGTTACTTTTGTGTAAGTAAAATGGATAAATAAGAAAGCACACATATATCTTCTTACATTTGTGGAAAAGAAACACAGTAAGGCTAAATCAGTAAGCACTGAAATTGGTTACCTATAAAGGGGAGGTAGGGAAAAGTGTCCATTCTTTGATTATACATTTTAATATAGTTTGGACTTGGAGAAGCACATTAATGTTCTATGTATTTAAAAAAAAAGGGGGGAAACATTGTAAAACTAAATGCAAACAGACATGAACCCAACTGTATTCTAAGTGAGTAACAATAAGTCTTAATGGGGGCTAAGGAAGGAAGTAAACTGATCCATCTAAATTTTGAACATAGCATTTGACTATATCCCCTTAGTTTATGGGGGAAAAACTACAAACAAATATGGAGCTCTTTTTTTATTGATTGTTTTTGTAATGGTATAAGTGAGACAATTCTGAAACAATTTTATTTGTATTGTAGGCAGTGCTTCTCAACCAGTGGTAGTTTTCACCCCTAGGGAATTTGGCAATGCCTGGAGATACTTTGAATTGGTCATGACTTAGAGGGGGGTGCTACTGGCATCTAGTGGAGAGGGGTGAAGTTATGTTACTAAGCATTGTACAATACACAGGACCTCCCAACACCTCCCCGCCAAAGCAAGAATTCTATCTGGTCTAAAATGTCAATAGTGGACTATTAATAAACTCCAGGCCAGACATGTGGCCTGTGCCTATAATCTCAGTACTTTGGGATGTAGAGGCTGAAGGATCACTTGTCAGGAGTTTGAGACCAGCCTGGCCAACATGGTGAAACCCCATCTCTACTAAAAATAAAAAAACATTTGCCAGGTGTGGTGGCATGCGACTGTGGTCCGAGCAATCCGGGAGGCTGGTGGAGAATTGCTTGAACCCAGGAGGTGGAGGTTGCAGTGAGCCCAGATCACTCTACTGCATTCCAGCCTGGGGGACAGAGCGAGAACCTGTCTCAAAAAAAAAGAAAGAAAGAAAAATAAACTCTGGATTAAGGAAATGAATAAACGCATTGATGTTGGTGCAAGCTAGGGTTCTTAATGATGGGAGAAGAGAAGTTCTGGAATACAGAAATGGGAAGGCAGAGAAGAATCTTGGGGAAATTGGAGGTATCAATATGAACATGTATTCATATTATATTTGTATATTTCACAGAAATGGCCAAGCTGCAGTGGCACCACCCAGATCTTGATTTCTAAATATATTTCCCAATGAAGGGAACCAGAAACACTTGGATAAATGGCTGATTCTAGGGATGACTCAGGAAGGTACCAGATCAGTCTAGAACATCTTATTGGACCAGAAAGTAAGAAAATGCTCTTTTAAGAAAAACAAAAAACACAGGACTGAGCTTGAGGGAAGTCTTACCGGCCAATTCAGGGATCATTTGAATTACAAAAGAGGTGAGGAGAGCAATAGGTTATAATCATTAAATAAAAGTGGAATACTTAAATTTATATTTATAATAAATAGACAAATACTTAGAATAGAGGAAAGGGCTTGTCTTACAGTTAATAAATATGGAGGGAGTAGTAGAATTGAAAAATTATTTTGTAATTGTCATGGTGTTGATTGGTTCAGGGAAAAATCACCTAGCAGTTCTAAATCCAAGGGGAGAGTTTGATGTGGAGTAAGATATTTTTCTGATTTTAACATGTATTCTCACAGAAGAGGAAAAGAGGTTTTATATAGCAGAGAAAGCTAATGTTACCTTAATCAAGTGATCAAAATAAGTATCAGTAAAAGGTAGATAGGACTAAACGCCTCTGGATATGTTTCCCTAAGAAGGACAGAGAATCACTTGTATAGTATTTTGGCTAGAACAACCCCAAACTGAGGAATATTCCATAGAATGACTGGCTTATATTCTTGAAAATGTCAGTGTCATGAAAGAGAAAGGCCAAGAAACTGCTCTAGATTACAGGAGACTAAAGAGACTGACAACTAAATGTAATATATGATCCTGAATTGATCCTGTTACTGAAGAGGGTTAAAATGTCCTAAAGAACGTTATTGGGATAAGTGAAAAAATTGCACTTATGGCCTACACTTTAAAGAATTGCGGCAATGTTATATTTATTGAATTTGATAACTGTGCTGTTATATTAATATTAGAGAATATTCTTAGGAAATTTACACTTAAATATTGAGGTGTAAAGGGCGTGATAAATGCAACTTACCCACAAGTGGTTCAGAATAATATATTTATTTATGTATTTTTATATAGATGTGTAGTACATATGCACATAAACATATCATAATGAGAGCGAGGAGAGAAAGAATGAAAATGTGTGAAAAAATGTTAAAAATTGGTGAATCTAGTTAATAGGCATTCTCTATACTGTTGTTCTAACTTTTCAGTAAGTTTGAAATTATTTTTAAAATACAAAGTTGGCCGGGCGCGGTGGCTCACACCCATAATCCCAGCACTTTGGGAGGCCGAGGCGGGTGGATCACGAGGTCAAGAGATCGAGGCCATCCTGGTCAACATGGTGAAACCCCATCTCTACTGAAAATACAAAAATTAGCTGGGCATGGTGGCGCACGCCTGTAGTCCCAGCTACTCGGGAGGCTGAGGCAGGAGAATTGCTTGAACCCAGGAGGCAGAGGTTGCAGTGAGCTGAGATCGTGCCATTGCACTCCAGCCTGGGTAACAAGAGCGAAACTCCATCTCAAAAAAAAAGTTAAAAGTTGTAAGTTAAACAGTAAAATAAGAACAGTTTTTCTAAATGGTTGCAAATGTGAGTATACTTGCTAAAGACAAGCTTTATATTTTAAGGCGTATGTGAAATTTAAATTGTGAAAGGATAGATACACTGGATCTAGGAATATCTGTATGCCAAAGTATGAGCAAATAGGAGGTGGCAGCACTTGGAGCCTGAAAGATTGTGACGCCTCTGGCATGACTGCTGAGGATGGAAAGAACGAGGCTATGAGAGCAGTGGTAGGGTTTCTTTATGTCACTGTGATTTGTAGTCAATGCTGTTTTGGCAGCAGTGAGATGAGGATTTCTGTGGTAGGGCTGAGCAAGTGGCAGCCAGACTACTGACATGGGGAGAGCCCCGGATCTATGGTCCCTGGGCAAGGCTGGTGTATTGCGCCTGAGACTAGCTGCTCTGAGAAAACTGATGCAGAGCTTTAGCTTCTCATCCCCTCATGAAGGCAGCAGAATACAGCAGTTGGAGTGCTCTTCTGGAGTAACACAGACCTGAGTTGCCTTGGTTTTAGTATTGAGCATTTGTGACCTTGGCGGGGTGATATTTACTGCCTAGGCTTCAGTTCTTTTTCAGATTTAAAATGGGAATAATTATAATGCCTGTCTTATAAAGACGTTGTAAGAATTTAAAATGTTATGTGTAAAGTGCGTTGCGGTTGTTACTATGCAGCAGGGCCTTAGAAAACCTTTATTTCTCCATCCAGCCAACTGATTACATTATAAAAAACTTAACTCTTTGTATGAATTTAACTTATCTGATTAAATGGCTGTGAACATATTTTAAATACAGACTAGGTACCCTTATCCTAAATGTTTGGGACCAGAAGTCTTTTGGGTTTCAGATTTTCTTTGCTTTTTTGAGTCAGAAAAAAATCTTATACATAATGAGATATCTCGGGGATGGGACCCAAATCTAAAAATGTAATTTATTTGTTTCTTATATACCTTCTACACATAGTCTGAAGGTAATTTTACACAATATTTTTACTAATTTTATGCATGAAACAAAGTTGTGGCTGTGTTCGACTGTGGCAAATGTTGGTGCTCAAAAGTTTTCAGATTTTGGAGCATTTCAGATTTTTGATTTTCACATTAGGGCTATTCAACCTATATTATGCAAATATACTTGAGAGGCTTGATGAAAGATTAAAAAAAAAAATTGTTCCACATTGGATAACAGAAATGAATGGAAATCATACCCATTTCCCATCACTGAAAATTGCCAAGTGTATTTTTACATTTGGGAAAAAGGCTTCAGAAGTCATTTGAGGAAAAACTGTTGAAAAAGTTACTCTTTTGATTAGGAATTAGTATTTAGTATTCTAACCCCATTACGTAGGGTTGCCCAAACTTTTCCCTTTTCTGGTTGTACACATGTGAGATGGGATTCTTTGATGTGGTTTACATTAAAACTGGAAGTTAAAGTTATCTTCCTAGTTAAATGAAGCTGAATCCCTCTTTAACACCACTTTGATGCAGTCTCATTTTTTCATTCAGGAGATTATTTTCAGGTATGCATTTTTATAAATCAGGTAATTAGATTTATTATTAATTATAGTTACCATAATGGCTTCATATTGCTACATATTTATGTTTTCATTATTTTTAAGGCTGTTATCCATTTGTGGCAAGTTATACTAGTTTTATAGCAATAATAAACCTTTGTATTTGAGTACATTTATTAAAATAATAATGTAAAAAATAGGTAAAAATGTATAGAGTGGTATCTAATTAGGGCAAAGATTGACAGGTTTGTGTATGAATGACTAAAGTTCAGGAACAACTGCTCTGTTAGTAGAAAAGTTTCTGGATGCTTTAACTAAGACTTTAAACAGTTTACTTATCCTCCTTGGATTTCAGTGTCTTTGCTGAAGGGAATAGGAGTTATGATACAAGATGATTTCCAAGGTAACTTGAAAATGAAAGGATTTTACCATCCTTAGGGCAGCTTGATTGGCGTTTTGTAAAGAAAAAGGCTTAGATTAAAATGGGTCCTGAACAGTATTGACTCGGCGTCACTTGTTCTTTCTTCTTTTCGTTTGATAGACTACAATAAAAGGGAAAACCAAAGTATCTACCATGCTTAAGAAAAAGTTTAAAAATATGTTACTAATTTTATCTTTCATATTTAGATGAATTTGATATTTAGTTATTGGAAATTAAAATGTTTTTCATTTAATTATTTTCTCCTAATTTTCATTGTGCATGTAAAAAGATGTTAATATGTTTGAAGAGAAGTATACAAAATAGCAGGCACACAGGAAATACTTTGTTTTCAGATCGTAAATGTTAACATTATAAATGTTAATGTATTCTATACCATGCTTGAAAATGTACCTGTTAGTATAGTAGTAATACTGTGTCTTTTGGACCACTTTCCCCAAAATATTTGCAAATGCATGGTATTTTATTCTAGCCTCATGTGGTACATATAATGCATGTAATTTGAATTTTCCTGTTGTAAAAAGTCACTATTACTTAGACATTGTCAGGTACCAAAGGCTATACAACTAGTTTAGTGACAAGTTTGGGACTGGGATCCAGGTTTTCTCACTTGGCTTGCAATAAACCTTCTCATCAGTTTATGAAGAAAGAGTAACTGGAAATTGCACAAGATACTAAAGTAGAAGCAACATTTCAGTAATGTTTAAAGTTCATTCTGGAATGTTTTCTGGCATTCAGGATTGTTTTCTTAATTTTAAAAGCATCCATTAGTTCTTGCTTTGTCGTAACTTTTTCTTACCACAACAATGGTGTGTATTTTAGAAAAAAAAAGAAAATGTATTTTTTAAATTACCCGTAAGTTATTGCTTTAAATAATTTGAGTATTTGCTGCTTTTATCTGTGAACACAATATCTACAGAATTTTTTTCTTTTGACTTTTATTTTTGGTTTCGGGTATGTGTGTATGTTTGTTACATGAGCAAATTGCGTGTCGCTGGGGTTTTGTGTATGAATATTCATGTGAACCAAATAGTAAGCACAGTACATGATAGTTTTTCAGTCTTTATCCCCCTCCCACGCTTCTCCCTCTAGTAGTCTACAGTGTTTGTTTTTCTCAACTTTGTGTCTATATACACTCAATGTTTAGCTCTCACTTATAAATGAGAACATGTGGTATTTGGTTTTCTGTTCCTGTTAATTCGCTTAAGATTATGACCTCCGGCTGCATCCATGTTGCTGCAAAGGACACTATTCTGTTCTTTTTATGACTGTGTAGTGTTCTGTGGTGTATATGCATCACATTTTGTTTATCCATTCCACTGTTGATGGACATCTAGGTTGATTCTGTGTTTTTGCTGCTGTGCATAGTGTTATGATAAAAAGTGCATGTCTCTTTCTGGTAGAACAGTTTATTTTCCTTTGGGTATATACCCAATAATGGGACTGCTGGGTCAAATGGTAGTTCTGTTTTAAGTTCTTTGAGAAATCTCCAAACTGCTCTCCACAGTTGCTAAACTAATCTACATTCTCACCAACAGTGTGTAAATGTTCCCCTTTCTCTACAACCTCACAAACATCTTTTTTTTTTTTTTTTTTAGACAGAGTTTCACTCTATCCCCTAGGTTGAAGTGCAGTGGTGTGATCTCTGTTCACTGCAACCCTCCGCCTCCGGGTTCAAGTGATTCTCATGCTTCAGCTGTCTGAGTAGCTGGGATCATGGGCAGCTGCCACCATGCCTGGCTGATGTTTGTATTTTTAGTAGAGACGGGGTTTCACCATGTTGGCCAGGCTAGTCTCAAACTCCGGACCACATGTAATCTGCCCACCTTGGTCTCTCGAAGTGCTAGGCAACCTCACCAACATCTATCTACAGAATATTTAAAAACAAAACTAGAATTATATTTTTTCTACCCACAACAATACATTGTGAACATTTATTGTACAGTGTTCAGCCTTTTTAATGGTTACAGTATTTTAAGGACAGGCCACCCTTGTAGGCTTCCGTGTTCCCCTGCCACATATTCACTGTTTTGATTGTGTTGAGATGAACATCCGTATGTGTATATTTTTATCTTTGTCTTATTTTTTCCTTAAAATAAATTCTTGAAAGTATAATGGATTTTTTCAGAGAAAACTGAAATTCATTTATTTGTGAAATACTAAGTTTTTAAATGTTGGCCAAATTATTTAAAAACTTTACATCTGCAAAATGATTTGGGGGTCATTCATTTGCAGTAGCAGTGTTTCTGTTCCTTGGGGTTGAGTTTGCTGTTTTCGTTTTACATTTTGTCCTATTAGTATTGTCTGTATGCCTAAGACTCCTAAATGCATACATTTAGCCCCAATGTATGAGTCTTATGTCTAGTTTCCTATTTGACATTTTCACTTGTCCATGACCATCTCAAGTTTACTATGTCCAAAATTGAGTTCTTAAGTTCCACTCTTTTAAAAAATTAATACTTAAAAGATTTTCTTGTGACAGATGCCTGTTTCTTAAAAGAGTTCAGTTGTTGATTGTACATAATCATTTTTATTCCAAAAATTATTTGGTAGTTTGAAAAAAAATTAACGTATAGTTGATTCACTAGAGTAATCAAAATGGAATTTTCTTATCAACTCAATGATGTTAATAAGGACTCAGTTTAAAAAGTAAAGTTTACCCCCTGTTTAAAGTCCATGCTCTTAAAATATTTATTTACTTAAGCAACAAGATTCTTTAAAACAGTAAACAAAATTGAGTTTAAAGACTGTGAACATCTGTGATCAGTATTAGTACTAAATTGGTCTGAATATGAGTGCTAGATTCTATGATATGTTTTAAATTATGACAGTAGAGTTTATATTGGGGATGTTTTAAAAAATCTGGTTCCTGATTTTTTTTTTAAATGACAGATTTTTTTCAGTTACCTGATAATTCAGTTTAAAGTAATTTTTTCCTGCATTCCTGTTGCCTGAATAACAGATTATAGGACTTGGGATTTAATTAGAGAAATTCTTTTTTTCTTCCTAGGAAAAGAAAATATTATTTGATGTGAGAAATGCCCATCTGTGTTTTCTAAAGGTAGATTTTAAATGTTGCCATTTTGAGTGAAACTCTTTTAGCTTTACCATATGGAAAAATCAGTACTTGCATGATTTAAAAAGTTAGTGGTTAGCTTGCATTAATAAAATCTGACTCCTGGAATTATTTGAAAAGTATATGCATGGTTTTTTTTCAGTATTTGAATATTTTGAAATTGTGGTAAAACATACTTAACATAGAATTTACTGTTTTAACCTTTTCAAAGTATATAGGTTAGTTGCATTAAATAAATACACATTGCTGTACAACCATCACCACCATCCTTCTTTAGGATGTTTTCATCTTCTCAAACTGAAACTCTGTACTCATTACACAGTAACGCCTTACTCTTGACCCTCCCCACAACCCTTAGCAACTATCTACCATTCTACTTTATGTCTCTGAATGTGACTACTTTAGGTACTTCATAACAGATGGACTCGTTAGTAGATTTGTCCTTTTGTGATTGGTTTATTTCCCTTACATAATGTCTTCAGGGTTCATCTGTGTTGTAGCAGGTGACAGGATTTCCTTTTTTAAGGCTAATATTCCATTGTATGTATGTACCACATTTTGTTTATTCTCCCACAGATGGACATGTGAGTTGTTTCTACCTTTTGACTATTGTGAATAATGCTTCTGTGAACATTGGTGTATAGATATCTAAGTTCTTGCTTTAAGTATGTTTAATTATATATCTAAAAGTGGAATTCTTGGATCAGATGGCAATTCCATATTTAATTTTTTGAGCAAATGCCACACTGTTTTCCATAGCAGCTGTACTATTTTACATTCCCAAGAACAGTGCACAAGGGTTCCAGTTTTTCACACCCATGCTAGTGCTTGCTGTTCTCTCTGTTTCTCAGTAGCCATTCGAATGGATGTGAAATGGTACCTCATTGTGGTTTTGACTTGCATTTCCTAATGTTTAGTGATGTTGCTCAACATTGAACATTGGTTTATCTTCTTTGGTGAAATTTCTATTCAGATCCTTTGCCCATTTTTAAATTGGGTTATATTTTTGTTTCTTTTGAGTTTTAGGAGTTTTTAAATATATTCCAGGCATTAATCTTATATCAAGTATATGATCTACAGTTTTTTTTTTGAGACAGTTTTGCTCCTGTTGCCCAGGCTGGAGTGCAATGGCACGAACTCAACTCACTGCAACTTCTGCCTCCCAGATTCAAGCAGTTCTCCTGTCTCACCCTCCCAAGTAGCTGGGATTACAGGCATGTGCCACCAAACCAGCTAATTTTTAAAGAGGGGGCTTCACCATGTTGGCCAGGTTGGTCTTGCCTCCTGATGTCAGATATTTGAGCCACCTCAGCCTCCCAAAGTGCTGGAATTACTCGTGCCTGGACACAGTCTGCAATTATTATCTTTCATTCTGGGTTGCTGTTTTAACTCTGTTGATAGTATCTTTTGGTGCACAAAAGTTTTTAATTTGATAAAATCTAGTTTGTTTATTTTTTCTTTTGTTGATTGTGCTTTTGGTGTCGTGACTAAGAAATTATTGCCAAATCCAACATCTTGAAGCTTTCACTGTATGTTTTCTTTCTAAGAGTTTATAGTTTTAGCAGTTGTATGTGGTGTTAGATAAGCATTCAACTTTATTCTTTTCCAGGTGGACATCCTGTTTTAGCAGCAGCATTTGTTGAAAAGACATTGAATGGTCTTAGCATCCTTTTTGAAAATCATTTGACCATATGTGAGGGTTTATTTTTGAGTTCTCTATTCTATTCCACTGGTCTTTATGTCTGTCTTTATGCCAGGGCCACAACTGTTTTGATAACTGTAGCATTATAGTAAATTTTGAAATCAGGAAGTGTGAGTCTTTTAACTTTGTTCTTTACAAGACTATTTTCGCTATTTGGAGTCCCTTGAGATTTCATATGAGTTTCAGGGTGACCTTTTCTATTTCTGCAAAAATATCATTGGGATTTAATAGAGATTGCATTGAGCTTGTAGATCCCCTTGGACAGTATTGATATCTTTTTTTTTTTTTTTT
>PVKP010031964.1:0-26446 GCA_004027715.1 Plecturocebus donacophilus | reverse complement strand
CCTAAGATAATGAACTGACTGTTAGCCTCCAAGGATGATCAACTTGTTCTTTTTTTTTTTAAGATTACAGTGAACTCGTGGACTTAAACTTATTTATGGGTTTTGAGCCACTGCAGTTATCCTCACCAAATCTGAAGCTGTCCCACTTCTGGCATGTGGGGCCCCTTCAAGTTCTCCTCATTCCTATTTATTTGTTTTTGGGTGGCCAGCAGGAGAGCATCCACGGTCTGTCTCTCCAGCCAAGGAGGAAGGTGACAAGACCTCCATCAAGGTGAGATCCAGGTCGGCAGCCTCTGGCTCCCCTGCCGTTAGGCAGGAAGGTGAGCTCTCTGAGCCAGCTTCTGGGGTGGGAGCACCGACTCCAGCATACACTTCAAATCTGTCCCCCCAAATCAAGGTCTCAGGTTCCATGTTATTCTGGGCATCTGAGGGCTTACGCCTGTGGGTAAGAAAACTAGAAGGCACTGTCAGGGTAGGGAGAAAACTGCCACTGCAAAATAATGACTCAGTGAAAGAGATTAATTAACCAACTCCACTTGCTTCTAAGCTCCAAGTTGCCCTTATTCCTCCCTGGGTGTAGGCTGAACTAACTTTGGGAGGAATGTGGTTTATCTTAACAGTTTTTAGTTTAATACAAAAATGATAACAGCCCTTTCCCAAAACAAAGCCCCTTCTTGCCTGGGGACCTGACTGCCTTTTTTAAGACTAACAAATTAGCCACGAGATTAGAAATGATAGTTTAGGCGTCAGGCAGTTGGAGACTACAAGATTCTGACTCCCGCCAAACTCCTCCTGGGCATAAAATCACTATTGTAAAACCTAAGACCAGTGCTTGAGATGGTTTGCAGACCCTGCACTTGATGGATCCGCTAGCACCACCCAGATCGATAAACTGGCTCATCTGATCTTGTGACCCCACCCAGGAACTGACTCAGCGCAAGAAGACAGCTCCGACTCCTGATTTCTTATCTGACCAGATCAATCAGCATTCCCGGCTCACTGGCATTCCCCCACCCATACCAAGTTGTCCTTAAAAACTCTTATCCCCGGCCTGGGCTCGGTGGCTCATGCCTGTAATCCCAGCACTTTGGGAGGCCGAGGTGGGTGGATCACCAGAGGTCGGAAGTTCGGGACCACCCTGACCAACATGGAGAAACCCCATCTCTACTAAAAATACAAAATTAGCCAGGCGTGGTGGCACATGCCTGTAATCCCAGCTACTCAGGAGGCTGAGGCAGGAGAATCGCTTGAACCAGGGAGAGAGAGGTTGTGGTGAGCCAAGATGGTGACATTGCACTCTAGCCTGGGCAACAAGGGTGAAACTCCGTCTCAACAAACAAAACAAAAACAAAAACAAACTCTGATCCCGAATACTCAGGGAGACTGATTTGAGTAATTGATAAAACTCCAGTCTCCTGCAGAGTCAGCTCTGCGTGAATTATTCTTCCTCCACTGCAATTCCTCGCCTTGATAAATCGGCTCTGTCTACACAGCAGGCAAGGTGAACTCAATGGGCAGTTACAGAGATTGTAATGTATTCATCACATTTTTACAAGTTCTACTAAGAGAAGAGTCCCAGGTTTGGAGCAGGACATTTTGGATGGAGCTTTCTCTGCCATCAGCCCGGCCATATGACCCAGGTCTTTACACTCCTAAGGGCACAGGCAGCCCAAAAGGCAGTTCTGTCTTATCTCAAGCCCAGTAAGGTAAGATACTGTGCTGGATATTCCCTGAGAAGTTTCCTTTTCCTCCATCTTAAAGAGGTAAAGGAAAATAAAAATCTCAGGACCCCAAACTCACCATACCAAAAAGAAGGGTTAAGCTTGGGAACTGGGTCACCCAAAACTGCCTCCCAGTTTCTTCCTGAATAGACAGCTGCAAAGACAGAAGGCCACTCCCCTCCCCAGGAGGTCTCCCTCACCATTTGCTCACAGGAAAATTCCTTGTGGGCCCCAAGATCTTTTTTTTTTTGAGACTGAGTTTCGCTCTGTCGCCCGGGCTGGAGTCCAGCGGTGTGACCTCGGCTCACTGCAACCTCTGCCTCCTGGTGATTCTCCTTCCTCAGCCTCCCGAGTAGCTGAAACTACAGGCCTGGGCCACCACGCCTGGCTAATTTTTGTATTTTTGGTAGAGACGGGGTTTTGCCATGTTGGCCAGGCTGGTCTTGAACTCCTGACCTCAGGGGGTTTGCCCGCCTTGGCCTCCTGAACTGCTGGGATTACAGGCCACTTTTTTTTTTTTTTTTTTTTCAAGATCTTTGTCCTAAAACAGAGTTCTGCTGAATTTCACCCTGACAATGTAAATTAACAGCTTATCTGCACAGGGAAGGAACAAAGCCAGGACCAGAAGTCAGAAGTCATCCCTCCGTTCACAAATCCTCTCCAAGATGCAGGTTCACTGGGCACAGGACAAATGCCGCCTTTACTGTTCCTCTTCCCTCCTTTCACATGTAAAACGGGGATTGGGGAAGGCTTTTGAAAGCCCCAGAAGAAAGCCACGCTGGCCTGTGGTCTACCCTCCCGTTTTCTTCTTTCCATTTTCCCTGCTGCCTGCTCTTTCCTCTCTGAATACTGAAGTCCTCAGACCCTCTCTGGAAAGGGCGTGAGCCACAGCTCCTACACCCACCTGCTCAGGACCCAAGGAGCCCATGCTCCTCCTGAAGCTGTGGACCCAGTTTGCAGACTCTTTCTCCTGGGCACAGAATTATTGAGATATTGTGCAGACCCTGCAATGGAGTGAGACTCCTCAGTCATGTTCTTTGGTGTACAAAGCGCAGGCTCGTCTTCCTGTATCTGTCCCGGGGTTTCGGGGCAGCAGAGCTCCACCTCCACAAGTGTTCAGGATAGGTTTAGATGGTTCAGCCTCAGGGCCAGGCCCGACCTGTGTCCTCTGTCCATCACAATGACCCAGACAGGGTCGTTCTCAAATGGCTCTGCAGAAACATTTAGGGGTGCCTGGGGATTGTACAATACCTTCCTCTACACTCAGATTCCACAGTTCTCCCTTGACCTTGGGCTGCACACAGCTGTTACCTCCCTAAACTGAGCCTTAAAGACGAAGGTCCCCCTTTCCCAGTCTGCTCTTGTTTCTTTAGGATTTTCACAAAGCTGGGCTGTGGGTGGTGGCTCACACCTGTAATCCCAGCACTTCGGGAGGCCGAGGCCAGAGGATCACCTGAGGTCAGGAGACCAGCCTGGCCAACATGGCAAAACCCTATCTCTTCTAAAAATACAAAAATTAGCCAGACATGATGGTGGGCACCTGTAATCCCAGCTACTCGGGAGGATGAGGCAGGAGAATCGCTTGAATCCTGGAGGCAGAGGTGGCAGTGAGCTGAGATCGTGCCATTGCACTCCAGCCTGGGGACAGAGTGACAGAGGAAGTCTCTGTCTCAAAAAAAAAAAAAAAAAAAGAGTGAGGGGCGGAATTTTCACAAAGCAGCTCCCTCCTTTTTCAATTAAAAATATTCTGTGCTAGGCTGGGCATGATGGCTCATGCCTGTAATCCCAGCACTTTGGGAGGCTGAGGCTGGTGGATCATGAAGTCAGGAGTTCGAGACCAGCTTGGTCGACATGGTGAAACCCAGTCTCTACTAAAAATAGAAAAATTAGCCGGGCATGGTTGCAGGCACCTATAATACCAGCTACCCAGGAGGCTGAGGCAGAAGAATCACTTGAACCCAGGAGGTGGAGGTTGCAATGAGCTAACCTCCTGCCACTGGACTCCAGCCTGGGGACACAGCGAGACTCCATGTCAAAAAAAGAAAATATTCTGTGCTGGTTTTCTCTTCTTCCTCCATGCCAGCGCCCGGAGGCTGTGGTCTACAGATGCCAGCCATACTCCCACCTCCGTGGAGACCTGGGCTTGTGTCAGAGGTCCTGTTCCAGCTTTTAAGGGCAGAGGGGTGTGCACAGCACTTCCATCCCGTTTCATCCTGGGTGACAGAGGCTGCAGATTATCATCCCAGCCTGGGATCCTCGAGAGCCTGACTAGCTGCTGCCCCTCTCCCCCGACTCAGATGACCTGCTTCCAAGCCTGTCTTCTGCCGTGAAACTTACTCCCGAAGGTCTTCACTCGATTCCAAGCAAATCGTCACTGTCCCCACCGTGCTGATGTGCACTAGCTGTAAGTAGACAGCACAGAGCACAACGATAGGGCACCTCTGTTAACCAGGCAGCTGGTCACCCCGCTCAGCCACCTGCATAAAAGCCTCAGCCAGCCCCGGGGCCACAGTGTGGCTTCCACGCCAAGAACCACGTCCGGGGCTGACATCCTTTTACTGGCCAACCTCCTCTGGCCTTTCAGGAGTGTGACTGAGCAACCTCTTCGGTTGTGACGAGAGACGCTGCTTTCAGAACACAGGTGGAAAGGTCAGCAGCTGCTGCCATGGAAATGAGAGGGGGTCTGCGGGCAACGGGCGTGGTCCGGGAGGGCTTTCACCTCTGTCTGCAAATTCTCCCCTCTGGGCAACGGGCTTGGAAGAAGAGGCTTCCCTTCCGCAGCCCCCGCCTCTCCTGGGGGCTTGGTCTGGGCTTGCTTCACCTCCGCACCCCGAAGCTCTCTCCAGGCCTTCGCCACCTCTGCACGGGCCTGGCGGGGCAGCTCACCTGGCTTTGCTCCCATCCTGGGTACTGAGGTGAGTCAGATGCAGGGGCCACCACACCACTGCACCCAGGTCTGAAGATCAGGCATGCTCATGGGTTGCACTCGAGTGAGTGAAACAAAACACTGCTGATCAAAAATGTAAAAAGGAAAAGAGAAAAATGTAAAGCCTCAACTCCCAGAGAAACGCTCCATCTGAATTTCTGATTGAAGGGAGGAAAACACCCAAAGGGGCCACCCTCCTCAGTCTCTGCGCGCCCCCAGTCTGCTCACTCTTTGTTCTCTGCCAGGGAGACCCTCGGAAAGGGGCCTCCCTCCCACTGGGCCCCCCCATCGTGGATGGGACCTTCTGAGGGCCGTAGGTGACAAAGGGAGCCCGCCCTACACCGGCTTGGTGTGTGGCCACACACAGGCCCCACACCATCTCCCCTCCCTTTCTAACGTGAGCTCAGGTGTCATGATCTATCAAAGCAGACCTCACCACCTCCCTTCATGACCACCAGGCTGAGAGAAAGGTGGGCAGATACTTCTCCCAGCCACGTGCTGGGGGAAATACGGCTGCATTGTAGCGGGAGTGCTTCTGAAGGTGCCTTAGGTTGAAGCTGGGCATGTCTTCTGGGACACAGAGGAGCTTGGGACACTCACCTCTTCTCGATCCTCAGCCCTCAATGCCTTTCAGCCTGGATGGTTCTGGGCTGGTGAGAGGTTCGGCCTTCCCTGCAACCCTACTTTTCTCTACAGCACCAAACCACTGCTACACAAAAAACGATAGATAAATATTTGAGACACAGTCTTGCTCTGCTGCCCAGGCTGCAGTGCAGTGGCACAATCACAGCTCAATGCAGCCTCAATTTCCTGGGCTCAAGCGATCCTCCCACCTCAGCCTCTCGAATAGCTTGGTCTACAGGTGTAGATATACACGCACGCGCGCACACACACACACACACACACACACACACATTTTTTCTCCTTTTTTTTTTAGGGACAGGGTCTTGCTATGTTGCCCAAGCTGGTCTCACCTCCTGGGCTCAGGCGATCTGCCTGCCCCAGCCTTTCAAAGTGCTGAGATTACAGGTGTGAGCCACTTCGCCTGGCCAGAAACTACAAATCTGTATGAAGACTTGCGGAGGCTCCTTACCCTCCCCAGCTCAGAATAAAGTGATTCCGGGCATCATGAGTAGGTTTTTATACAAAAATATAAAATATTCTGTATTGCCTTTCCAAAACTCAGAGAGCATGCAGTAGAGTCCCTCTTCTTTCTGCCAAAGGAAAACTGAAATAGAATCATTTCCATGGATCTAGGTGAAAATCTCGAGACTCAAGAAAAGTGTGACCTTTCTCATTTTGACTCTGCAGCACTTTTGTTTATCGAGGGTGAGGGCTTTTGCCAGAATCGGTTTCCCTCAGCACATTTGCCATCACTTTAACCTTGATGGCTCATTCTCTTTCAGATCTGCATATCTAAGCCTCGTCACCTTATCATTTCTGAGGGGCTTCAGCCGCCTCTTCCACTGAACGCAGTTGAGATAAAATTTCTGAGACACTTAACAAGTGAACGGACTCTGTAAGAGATGGAGAAAGCGAGCACCTAGCAGTTTCTGAAGTCAAAGATTCCAGCGGCTGCTTCCCAAGGAAGGAGGGCCGTGGGGGGCCTGGGGTGACACAGGGCAGCTGCCCAGGCCCCCTTCAGCTGGGGAGCACTCCATGGTCCCTGCTGCCCGGCCCAAATGACAGTCCCTGGCTGAGGGTGCCTCACTCCAGGGCAGCCCACATTCAGTGGCCGTATAGGGGGTTTAGGGGTGTAAAGACCCAGCCAGTTTCCTCAACGGGGGCCATCTGAGGGGCTGCTGTGCTCCAGGACCCCCTGAGAATCAGCTGAAGCCTCCATCTGCTCAGGTGCCCCCTGGCCCATCCTGTCCTGGGGGTGCCCCTGGCCAAACCCTCACACATGGCCTTCTCAAGTCCATGCAACGCCCCTCCCTGCCCCTGGGCAGCCTCCTGTCCAGGTCAGAGATGCCCACATCCTCTGACCTTTGCCTTTTCTCTGCAAGGTTTTCCTGCCTTTGGGGAGGGGACCCCCCATCCCGACACACCCCTGCTGGCGCCTCCAGGCCCTCCTGTTCCAGGAGAGGAGCCAAAGTGGAGACACCGTCTGGTAAGAATAAGGGCCCTCGCCCAGTTTATTTTCTGCAAAGAATCTGAGCAGGAAAGTCATTTTTCTCCCAGATGCTGAGTTAGAAGGCATCCTGCTCTTGAATAAATCCAAGGTGATGTGTCCTGGTTTTCCAATGACGATGCACGCGGGGCCTCCTGAATAATTCTGCCTCAGGGGCTTATTTCCACCCCAGCTTAAAATGCTCCCTCATAAACAGATCAGAATCAAGTCACATTGTCCCCTGACACTGTAAGTAATAAATTGGGTAAAATTCACGCCAGGAAAATTCTAAGAACTTAACACTCAAGAAATGAGCCCGAATAAGACCATTCAGAGTCACTTCTGGGGTAAAAAGTTTTGAAAATTCTTTTGCAGAAACAGAATTTCTAAAGATTGAATCAAGTGAGCTCCTTGGCCCCGGGGGGAAGGGACTGGCCCCCTTTCTTTGGGGTCCAGGTTTGGATGGAGAGTGCCAGCTACACCACCTGGTGGCAGGTCTCCACAGACAGGTGAGTGTGCGGAGGGTTGAGCTCACAGTAATGAATGTTCATGTCCTTCTGTTAAATATCCTATACGAGTTCATTTATGTACATAGGAGAGCAGTGCTGTTTTATTTTTAATGTTTTGTTTTTGAGACTGAGTTTCGCTTTTGTTGCCTAGGCTGGAGTGCAATGGCGCTATACAGCTCACCGCAACCTCTGCCTCCCGGGTTCAAGCGATTCTCCTGCCTCAGCCTCCTGAGTAGCTGCGATTACAGGTGCCCACCACCATGCCCAGCTAATTTTGTGTTTTTAGTAGAGAGCGTTTCTCCATGTTGGTCAGGCTCATCGCCAACTCCCAACCTCAGGTGATCCACCCATCTCAGCCTCCCAAAGTGCTGGGATTAGAGGCGTGAGCCACTTGCACCCAGGCTTATTTTTAATTTAATTTAATTTATTTTTTGAGACGGAGTTTTGCTCTTGTTGCCCAGGCTGGAGTGCAATGGTGCAACCTCGGCTCACTGCAACCTCTGCCTCCCGAGTTCGAGTGATTCTCCTGCCTCAGCCTCCAGATTAGCTGGGACTTACAGGTACCACGCCACACTAATCTTTTTTTTTTTTTTTTTTTGTATTTTTAGTAGAGATGGAGTTTCACCATGTTGGCCCGGCTGGTATCAAACTCCTGACCTCAAGTAATCCACCTGCCTCCTGCCTCCCAAAGTGCTGAGATTACAGGCATGAGCCCGATGCGTTCACCATTTTGAAAATTTAAATGATATAAAAGAAGACAGCTGGGCACGGTGGCCCACACCTGCAATCCCAGCACTTTAGGAGGTCAAGGAAGGCAGATCACCTGAGGCCAGGAATTTGAGACCAGCCTCACCAACATGGAGAGACCCCGTCTCTACTAAACATACAAAATTAGCTGGGTGTGGTAGCAGCGCCTGTAATCCTAGGTACTCAGGAGGCTAAGGCAGGAGAATCGTTTGAACCTGGGAGGCGGAGGTTTTGGTGAGCTGAGATCACACCATTGCACTCCAGCCTGGGCAACAAGAGTGAAACTCTGTCTCAAAAAAAAAAAGAAGACAACTCCAAAACATTCCCTCCCCGACTTGCTGGCTCTCCCTCAGGCCACTCACACGGGTCCTGGCATCCGCACGCATGTTCTGCCAGGTGGCGCGTGGTTCTGCCACCCCCACCCTGCTTCTGAAGGAGCACCTGGTGACACTTTACATCATTCTGCTACAAGCTTTTTCTACTTTCTTATGCTTCCTGGACTCCTTCCACACTGGGGCACGTGGACCCACCTCCCTTCCGCAGAGGCCAAGCAATGCAGGAGGCACCATGGTTCACTTCCCTCTCCCCATTGGATCACTTAGGGGGTTCTGCTTTGACACGGGAGGAGCAGTCTTTGTGGGTTCACCTGGACAAGCTGTGTGCGCATGACTTCAGGACCAAGGGCTAAGCATGTGGTCACCATGCAAATGTGACCTGCATTTCATAATTAACAGACCCAGCAGGATGACCTCCCCACAGACACCGTGTCCTCCCACCAGCAGCGTCTGGGGCGTCTGCATCCTTGAGTCCTCCCAGGGGACCGTGGAGCTTCCTCATGTGGGGGGGAAACGCTGCCTTCTTTCATGTGAGTTGCTTTGTTTTTGTTTTGAGACAGAGTCTTCCATCCCGGGTTCAAGCGATTCTCCTGCCTCAGCCTCCTGAGAGCTGGGATTACAAGCATGCAGCACCCCATACCCAGCTAATTTTTGTATTTTAAGTAGAGACAGGGTTTCACCATGCTGGCCAGGCTGGTCTCGAACTCCTGATCTCAGCCATCCACCCGCCTCGGCCTCCCAAAGTGCTGGGATTATAGTCGTGAGACCTCGAGCTCAGCCCCTGAGTTTTCTTTAATTATGACAATGTCACTAATTCTGTAAAGACAGATAGCAGCAGAGGGACTGCTGGCTTTTCTCATCAGTGCAGACTTTGGCCCCTAGTGGGTACTTGGCCATTTCTCCCTGGCAGTCTCCCCACTCCACATGGAGACTGACCCCGAGATAGCCCCCTGGACTCTTTGTACCCTTCACAGAAGGACAAGCAGTGGACTGGAGTGGAGCAACAGTCACGAAGGGACCCCAGAGCCCACCGGAGCCCTCGGGTGAGATGCCCAGCCTACTGCACCTGTCCCTGCTGCCACAGCCCACACACCCATGGAGGGCAGACCCACTGACGGCCATTCTGGGAGCATCAGCCCCAGGCTGAGTGGACAGACACCAGGAGTCCTCACTTCCTCCATGGCAGATAATGAAGGTGACCTCGTGTGCTGACCCTAGGAGGCACAGACTGCACAGTGAGGAGCCTGACTGGGGGGGTCCCAAGGCCAAGGCCAGTACCACTCACAACAGGAGAGTCTGACAATGACAGGCACCTCTCCTTGTTCCCCTGATGAAGGCCTCACAAGGCACTGTTGAGGTCTCCTAAAAATTTAATCAAAAGCACCAAACAACCAATCTCTGAAGGTCAGTACCTTCAAAAAAAGAGTACCAGCGCTCCCCATTTTGAGAAACTGTTTATTACATGCCACACACTCTGGCCCAGGAATCCCCTGAAAGCCCTAGGCCACACCCCTGCATACCTCCACTGTTCTCTTACTCTGGAATGCAGGCATTAAATCAGTGAATGATTATGAAATCTTAGAGTGGCAAAAGCTATCCCAGGCCTCACCCCAAAGCCAGAAACTGCAAAAGAGAACTTGATACATTTAGCTACAGAAGAACTTTAAACCCTGTGCATAGTAAAAAAAAATAAAATAAAAAGGCCGGATGCAGTAGCTCATACCTGTAACCGTAGCACTTTGGGAAGCCAAGGAGGGTGGATCCCTCAAGTCCAGGAGTTCAAGACCAGCCTGGGCAACATGGCAAAACCCCATCTCTACAAAAAATACAAAAATTAGTCAGGTGTGGTAGCATGCACCTGTAGTCCCAGCTACTGGGGAGGCTGAGGTGGAAGGATCATCTGAGCCTGGGGAGGTCGAGGCTGCAGTGAGCTGTGATCACACCACTATACTCCAGCCTGGGTGTACCCAGAGTAAGACCCTCTCTCAAAACAAAGCAAAAACAACAAAAAAGGCTGAACAAACAAAAAACCAAAATCCAAAGCCAAAAGAAAAATGACAGAAAAATGAATGTAATGTATAAGAGTATATTGTACTATTGTATAATGCTCTGTGCCACTGCACTGTGGTGGCACAATATACTTTTTTTTTTTTTGAGACAGAGTCACATTCTGTCACCCAGGGGAGTGCAGTGGCACAATCTCTGCTCACTGCAACCTTCACCTCCTGGGTTCAAGCAAGCCTCCAGAGTAGCTGGGATTACTACTTGTATGCCATCACGTCTGGCTAATTTTTGTATATTTTAACAGAGATGGAGTCTCACCATGGTGGCCAGGCTGGTCTGGAACTCCTGACCTCAGGTGATCCACCCATCTAGGCCTCCCAAAGTGCTGGGATTACAGGCGTGAGCCACGGCGCCGGGCCATACATTGCACTTACACTCTTGTACAGAGTAGCACATGGCATAGAGGAGAGCTGAATTCTTTACCGTAACAAGCTCCTGGAATCCCTAAGAAAAAGACACACAGCCCAACAGAAAAATAAAAAATGGGCAAAGAACACAGACAGGCAACATTCCAAATGGCCAATAATAAAATGAAAAGATGTTCATCACCAGCAAAGAAATTAGGATTAACGTGATGAAAAGCGCTGTTTCGCCTCAGACTGCCAAAGACGTAAAGCCATGGCACGCCTCAGAGCTGGCAAGAGGACAGGCAAGCCCGCAGCCCGCTCACCAGTGGGTGGATGGCAGGCTGGTCCCGCGTTTCTGGAGGCCATTTTGGCAAAATGCAGCATAGTCTTTGGCCCACCGGCCTCTGCTAGGGATTCGCCCCCGGGAAACGCTCAGAGCCGTTCCAAGGATGCCTCAGGAAAGCTGTTCATCACAGCACTGTTTTAAAAACTGTGAGGCTGCGGGCCAAAACGTTAATAGCCCATGTCTCTGGGAAGTTACCTTATTAATTAGATCACCTCCCCCAAAGTTTGGTAAGGCAAGAGTATTTACGAGAAAAAATTGTTTACTGAAAAAATTCACGAAGGCATTAAAACAATGCTTTCAGGGGTTTCCTGATCCCAAAATTGGCCCTCCAGCTTCCCAGGCTGGTATGACTGGCACCACCCCTCCAAGGCAAGTCTCTGATTTCGGTCCTATCAAGTCTTTGACACTTTCTAAGCCGGAACCGAACCCACGAATTCATCCTCCAGATCCGTGTGGATCGGGGCCTTGGGGGCTCATAGGAGCAGTGCGGTGTCCTGCGTGCCATCTGCCCCTTCCACGAGTGGGCGCCGTGGGAGGATCCAGTGGGGCCTGCCCGTTCCCCGCCGCCCAGGGATGCTGAGCCCACCCGGGCCACCGCCGGGCTCGGGCACATACCCTGGACCTTTCAAAAAACAAAAGTGTAAAGACTTTCAAGGTCACATGGCCAGAAGCAGAAAGAGCGGAGGCCTCCAGGTCCAGGGCAGTTCCTAGAAAACCCTTCCCTCCCCCGAACCTGGTGGCAGGTGTGTGTTCGAGGAGGCGCCGCCCCGGGCCTCCCCCGGCAAGCGGGGCGCCCACTCCCCGCCGCAAGCTCGAGTGGGGCAGCGGCGGGGACACGCGGAGTCCGCGCCCGACCCCAGCCAAAAGCCGTGCTCAGCCCGAAGCCCCGCGCGAACTTCGGGGAGGAACTCGGCCGGCGGCCGCGGCCCCGAGCGCTTTCCCACGGCCACGCCCCTCGCGCCCAGAACTTCCCGGCGACCCCGCGCCCCCCGCGCGCCCCCTCGGCGCCAGCCCGGAGGCGGCCGCGACGCGGGAGGCGGGCAACACCAAGCCCGGCCTGGCCCCAGCGCCTTCGCCCCGCACCCCTGCGGAGGGTCCGCGTCCGAGCCAAGCGGGCGGGCGGGCGGGGGCGTCCCCGGGGCGCGGGCGCGGCGGCAGGTGGGCGCGCTCTCGCGGGCGGGGGTCCGGCCGGGCCGCGCGCCTCCCCCGGAACTCGGCCGTGCCATTCCCATGATGCCCAGCCACGGGCACGGCTTCCGGAGCGCGGCCGCCGCCGCCGCCGCCGCCCGGTAGGTCGCGGGGAGGGGGCGGCCTGGGGGGGTCGCCCCGCCCCACGCCCCGCCCCTCCCCTCCCGCGCTTCCCACAGCGCGGCCCGGGCGTGGGGCGGGGGTGGCGGCGGCAGCGGCGCGCGGGGAGGCGGGGAGGCGGGGAGGCGGGGGGCCCGGCCGGACGCCCCTGCGCCCCCTCCCCGCGCCCCGGCTGAGGGCGGAGCGCGCTGGCCCCGCAGCCTCCGGCCCGGCCCCGCCCGCCGCCTCTCTCGGGACGCGGGACGCGGACGCAGGCGGAGTCGCGCAGCGGGCGGCGGGGGCCGGGCGGAGGTGAGCGGGCGCGGGGCCGAGGGTTTGGGAGGTCTGGCGGGGCCGGGAGGCCGAGGACAGGAGGGCGGTGCAGGCCGCAGCAGGCGGGCGGGGATCGGCGCCGGGCTGCTCCGTTCCCGGGCGGGGGTCCGGGCTCCGGCCTCCGTGCGCCTCTCAGTCCGCGCACCCCCGGAGCCCCAGGTGAGGCGCAGGTGAGGCCCGTGGCGGGGGAGCCTGGACCCGGCCCGGGGCGGCCGCTGCCTTCCGAGAATGGCCGCGGCGCGGCCGGCCTGGGGACTGCGGTTCACGCCCTGCACCAGGCAGAGCTTCCGGGCGGGTGGCCGCTCTCCCGGGCCCCGAGCTCCCGAGTCCTTGGATCCCAGAACCGTAACTCCAGGGCGCAGACCTGCCTGGAGGCCCGGCTTCTTCCCTGGGAGGCGTCGGCTCCCGCCGGGCGAGGTCCGGGTCGCCGAGCGTAGCGGCGGGGGTGATACGCGCGCCCCCGGGGAGGGGAGCGGCGGTGGGGGTCCTGCCCAGCCGGCAGGCCGTGAGCTGCGCGACCTCGAGAGTTGGGGGAGGTTCGGCGGGGGCAGCCGGGAGGGGCTCACCTTGCCGGCAGTTCCCAAGCTCGGGAAATGGCGATGCAGCTTTGCTGGGGGACGCTGGTTGTGAGGTTGTAAAATTGCAGCTTCTGGAAGGCTGGGAGCTGAGTTCCAGCCCACGCCCACTTCAGGGTGGCTGGCGCGCGGGCCCTCCTGCCGCCCCGCCTGCTCCGGCACCGGGGCTCCCCTACTGGCCTGCGGACCCTGGCCCCTCTACCCTGGGGGAAAACCCCACCCGGGAGGCCAGAAGGCGAGCTGAGCTGAAACCTAGAGCATGTGGGGGCGTTTCTCACAGGTGTCAGACTGTTAAGATGAGGAGGGCCCAGTGTAGATGCTTTGATTCTCTCCAGCAGGTTGGTGTCCAGACCGAGAAGATGCCGGAGTGTTCTCCACTCCTTCCTAAAATCTGACACCGTGTGGCTTTGGGTGCAGGTGCTGGGTGTCCCCACGGCCACCCTCAAGATTTTATCCTGGGGCAGCAGCTTGACGAAGCCTGCGCCTCTGGCTGGGCCCACATGTATCTCTAAGTACAGTTTAGGGGGCTTAGTCTTGCTCTGTCGCCCTGGCTGGAGTGCAGTGGTGGGATCTCTGCCTCCTGGTTTAAGCAATTCTCATGCCTCAGACCCCCAGTAGCTGGGATTACAGGTGTAGGCTACCACACCTACCTAATTTATTTTTAATAGAGATGGGATTTCACCATGTTGGCCAGGCTGGTCTTGAACTCCTGGCCTCAAGTGATCCATCTGCCTTGGCCTCCCAAAGTTCTGGGATTACAGGCATGAGCCCCTGTCCCTGGCCCTAGGGGGCTTTTCGAGAATGATTCATACTGCGTAATGTTTTAAAGCCAAAGGCCGTCCTAGGGAGACCCCCCTCAATTTTATTTATTTATTTTTTTAAGATGGAGTCTCATTTTATCTACCATGCTGGAGTGCAGTGGCTCAATCTCGGCTCACTGCAACCTCCGCTTCCCAGGTTCAAGTAATTCTCCTGCCTCAGCCTCCCGAGTCATTGGGACTACAGGTGCGAACCAGCACGTGGTTAATTTTTGCATTTTTAGTAGAAAAGGGGTTTCTATATGTTGGTCAGGCTGATCTCAAACTCCTGACCTCAAGTGATCTACCTGCCTCAGCCTCACAAAGTGGTGGGATTATAGGCATCAGCCACTACGCCTGGCCAGATTTTTTTTTTTTCCTCTTTCTTGGACTAGGTGATTTGACAACTTAGAAAACTGTTCACTAGGAGTCCAGGCCCTCTCTGCAGTCAGGCAGAAGCTGTGAACGAGGCTAGTGGAGAACAGAGTATTTCCCCAGGAAAACTCTCCTACCCCCACCTTGCCATCTAGTGTAAAGACACTGCCCGGGCCAGTTTTCTTAAAGTCATATTGCTGTTTAAGGAGTTAATAGGGCCCATTGCGGAGGCTCAGGCCTGTAATCCCAGCAGAGGTGGAGGGTTCGGTGAGCCAAGATCACGCCATTACACTCCAGCCTGGGCAATAAGAGCAAAACTCCATCTCAAAAAAAAAAAAATGAGTTAATAGTCTTGATTTAGACTCTTAACCAGCCCAAAGAGAATGCACATGTTTTGTAATTTATGTCATTTTGCAGAGGCAATTTGAATAACACCTGCAGTAAGGCAGGCATGGTCTGCTAGCCAGCGAAAGGGCCCCACCCTATGGTTGGTCCCCAGTGCTGTGTCATTGGGAATCTCTCCAGAAGGTGACTTTATGCCAGATGTCATGGGCTGCAGTGGGTGGCCAGAATCTGCGAACTGGTAGATACTTCACATCCCTGCCCCATCACCATCACTTCAGCCAGCCTTTTTGTCCAGGATAGTTATACATTCCTTGTGCTTGAATGCGTTTGTCTTAATGCATTAAATTAAATGTATTTGCATGGTGGTTTTAAATGTCTCGGGGTAAGTTCTTTCAAAAGATAATTTTGAGCCCTTAAGTTCATGATATTTCTTTCCAAAAAAATTATATATGAACTGTAGCTTCAGCCTCTAATTAGATGCCTTCTCTTTGATTCTGGTAGTCAAAAGTCTGTTTAAAAAGCAGAGAGATGGTGCCTCGGCGTGTAAGTGGAGAGATGAAGACCTGACCCTGGACATGTGGGAACACTGGCTGCCACTTCATCACCGTCAACCTGGACTCAGAGAATTTCAAGTAATGATTGTATTTTAGTTTCCCTTTTAGAGCACAAGTTGGCACTAGCAAATGACTTGCTTCTGAATCTGTCTCGCCCCCTGGTTAATCGCTGGTCACCTTTCTCGGCCTCACCTGTGTCTAGGTGGCCAGGCTCACCTTTTTTTTTTTTTTTTTTTCTTTTGAGATGGAGTCTCACTCTCTTGCCCAGGCTGGAGTGCAATGGCACAATCTTGGCTCACTGCAACCTCCGCCTCCCATGTTCAAGCGATTCTCCTTCTTGCCTCAGCCCCCTGATTAGCTGGGATTACAGGGACCTGCCACCACACCTGGCTAATTTTTGTATTTTTAGTAGAGATGGGGTTTCACGTTATTGGTCAGGCTGGTCTCAAACTCCTGACCTCAGGTGATCCACCCGCTTCGGCCTCCCAAAGCAGGACTCTCTCCAGATTATAGGCGTGAGCCACTGCACCTGGCCACGGCCGCAGCCTCATGTCTTTGAGAAAAGATGGCGGCATGTAAACAGCCAATGATGTGCTCGTCAGGAGGGAGGTGCCTGGCTAATTAGAGAGAGCTCCTAGTAGAGAAGAATCCACAACAGATGCAAAACATACGGGCTGGTTTTCCCCCACCACTAAGGTCCTGAGGGCGGCCACGACCTCTGAGCCAAGGGGAGTTCTGTGTCTATCAGCCTTGGGGGCTAGCTTGCATAGGAACTGCTTTGCACTCCAATTTTGGGGTAGGCAGGTGGGGATCAGAGCAACGTGTTAAGAGTTAATAGCTGTGCGATGTCCCTAAGTGACCGCCATCCACCTGGGGTTCCTCCCTGCAGTGGCAGTCCCCAGGCCTTTCATGAGCAGGTCTTCAGAGTGCCCCAAGCCCATCCCAGCCATTCTGCTGAGGCAGCCACCTTTGGTCTGAAATATGGAAGCGCAGGATGAGAAGGGGCACGTCTCTGTGCTCAGGGTGACTTCTGTGCTGGTTAGCCGGGAAGAACGATGCGGTCCCATGAGACTGTCTGACAAATATACATCTGATGTTTAACACAAAGAGCGTTTAGTAAAAGCAACGATTCAAGATGTTTGGGGAAGTAATTTCCGAGTGGCTCACGTCATACAACTTCTTGTTCCAGGAGCTTGCTGCTTGGGTCAAGAGTGAATCTACACATGCCGCCCTGCTGATCCTGGGTTTATAGCCATCTTTTTTAACCTGCAAAGAAGCATTTGTGGACGTTCTCTCATGGGTACCGCTTGCCAACCTTTGGAGGTAAATAAAGCCTCCC
Organism: Plecturocebus donacophilus; assembly: GCA_004027715.1. Classification (NCBI taxonomy): domain Eukaryota; kingdom Metazoa; phylum Chordata; class Mammalia; order Primates; family Pitheciidae; genus Plecturocebus; species Plecturocebus donacophilus. The sequence goes on along the minus strand of PVKP010031964.1, from coordinate 9,736 downwards.
GCCTTACAGAGAAGCTGGAAGCCCAGAGTGAGAAGGGAAGAGTGGGGAGGTGCTGCGCGCATGTGCCCCGGGCAGCACCGTGGCGGGTGGTTTGAAACATTTTCTTACTGAATCTTCCCAGCAGCCCTGGGCTGGTGCGGGTAAATTGATCCTTTCCCAGCCGAGGAACCCGAGGCCCCGGGAGCATGAGTCGCTCACACAAGGACACCCAGCTAGCTGGACGGCGGGCTCTGGCCCACTCTCAACTCTGTGGGCCCGACGGGCTATTCCTCTGGGGCCTCACCTGCTGTTGGCTTCGGTAGCTGTTTTAGCTGCATCACGCCCATGTGCTTTCTTTCCTCCCAGGATGTGAAGCTGGCAGAGAAATAAAGCATCGCCCCTCTGCGCGTCCCTCCCCGCCTGCTAGAATGTTTCTCATGAACGCCCCTCCAGTGGTTGCTCTCCAATCCAAATGGGAGGGCTTTGGCCCGCCAGGGAGCTTTAGGTTCCCCGGGTGCTTCTCGGAGGCCGACGAGGGCGTGGAGAGTGAGGCGGTGAGCGCCCAGGTGCAGATGCTCATCACCACGCTGCAGCGTGACGGGGCTGCTCGGGGCACCAGCGATGAGCGCGCCACGCAGAGGGGCCACAGGGCAGAGGGATGCCACGACGCCAGGCCAGCGGCCAAGCCCCCCGTGCACAAGGGGCCACCCGCCTTGGCTGCCTGTGGTCTTGTGGCTGACATTGACCCCATGGGGGAGGAGGCAGCTGCAGACTTTGGCCCACTGGTGCTAGATTCAGACAGTGATGATTCCGTGGACCGGGACATTGAGGAGGCCATCCAGGAGTACCTGAAGGCAAAGAGTGTCGCGACACAGCCTGGGTCCGGCGGGGTCCAGCCAGGTGCATCCCAGCAGCCTTCCAGGGCCTCAGGTGGAGGCAGTAGATGTAAGCCAGAACCGGCTCACAGCAGTGCCCCGACTGCCCTGGGTCCCCCAAAACTTGCGCCTGTCTCAGGCGGTGGCCCTGGCAGCCAGGTGGGATCCAGCCAGGACCAGGGCTCTGCCTCTCCGGTCAGCGTGAGCAGTGACGACTCCTTCGAGCAGAGCATCAGGGCGGAAATAGAACAGTTTCTGAAGGAGAAGAGACAGCACGAGACCCAAAAATGTGATGGGTCAGTGGACAAGAAACCAGACCCCAGCGAAAATTCGACGGCCAAGTCACTCTTGAAATCCAACCAAGAGCCAGCCGCGAGGGGGGTGCATCGGCAGGGTCTGATGGGCACCCAGAAGGAGTTCGCCTTCCGCAGACCTCCCCGGTTCACAAAGATGAACATGCAGCCCAGAAACCTCAGGTCCACGGTCACAACCACACAGGAGAACGGGGGCAGCACAAAGCCAGCAACCTCCTGCCGCCCTTCAGAAGCAGCACAGAATCAAAGTGGGATCAAGAGGAGCACCAGCGCTGCACAGAGGGGAAGGCAAGCCCTGAGCGCGACACAGGCGCCCGAGGCATCCGACTCCAGCAGTGACGATGGCATCGAGGAGGCCATCCAGCTGTACCAGCTGCAGAAAACACGAAAGGAGGCGGACGGGGACCCGTCCCAGAGGGCCCAGCTCCGTGAGGAGAGGCAGCCTGACCCTCCCGCACACAGCACAAGCAGTGCCACGAAAAGTGCCTTGCCGGAGACCCACAGGAAAACACCCAGCAAGAAGAAGCCAGTGGCTGCCAAGACCACGGACCCTGGCCCCGGGGGCCTGGACACGGACCACGTCCCCAAGCTCCCGAAGGAAACCAAAGCTGCGCCTCCTGTGAGCCCGGCTTCCAGGAGCGAGTTTATGGAACGGTCCTCGTGCCGGGCAGACACGTCCGCTGAGCTGATGTGCGCAGAAGCGATCCTGGACATTTCCAAGACGATCCTGCCAGCCCCCATGGAAGGCAGCGACAGGTCCCTGTCCGCAAGCCCACTCTTCCACTCCGCCAATGTGCCTTCCCGCTCCGACGGCGACAGTAGCTCCGTGGACAGCGACGACAGCATCGAGCAGGAAATCCGGACATTTTTGGCCCTCAAGGCACAGTCAGGGAGTTTGCTGGCCAGAGGCGAGAGCTGCCCGCAGGCTGCCCAGGGCCCACTTTCGCCTCCTGGCTCCAACGAACAGACCAGCGGCCCCAAGGCCCCTCTCTCTAAAACATCAGACCCACTGCTGGGCTGCAAAAGGAAGCGTAGAGGCAGCGGCCACATGAGGCCATCTGTGCCCAAGAAAACACGGGAAGTGGTGAAAGATGGGGGCCGGGATGCCGACCACAGCCAGGGGAGAGCTGAGCCCGGCCACGAGGGGCGAGACCTGCCCGTCCAGGGCAAAGCCATCGAGGCCCCCGGAGGGGAGGGCGCCGCTCGCCTGTCACAGGGCCAGGGTAAGACAGACGAGGCCAGGCGCCTGGATGAGAAGGAGAGCTCAGAAGACAAAAGCAGCTCCCTGGACAGTGACGAGGACCTGGACACAGCCATCAAGGACTTGTTAAGGTCCAAGCGGAAGCTCAAGAAGCGGGGCAGGGAGCCCAGGGCGGCCTGCAGGAAGAAGGTCCGGTTCAGTACCACGCAGACACACTTCCTGGAGCAGCTGGGCGGGCTCCGGAGAGACTGGGACGACAGGAGGCTGCCGGTGCTCAAGAGCTGCCTCTCCAGGTCCAGGAGAGGCGGCGGCGAGGGCCCCGGGAAGAAATCCCCCAGCATCTTTGGCGGCACGGCGGAGAGGACGAAGCAGGAGGGGGCTGGGAGCCAGGACACGGCCCCCACCTTCCGGGCAAGGAGACCGGCCCCTGCCTCCGAAGGGAATCCATTCCCCAGGGAGTCCCAGGGCTCAGCTCCCAGCCCCGGCTCTCTGTCTGATGACAGTAGTTCGGTGGACAGCGATGATAGCATCGAACTGGAGATTCAGAAGTTCTTGGCGGAAAAGGCCAAGGAGTCAGTGAGCAGTTCAGAAGTTCAGGCAGAGGGCCCTGCTGCCCTCGGGACAGGGGGCCCAGCCAGGCCAGAGGTATTGGGCAGGAAGGAGCCTGCCCCGCTGCCTGGCGTGTGTACCCGGAGCCAGAGGGCCAGGGGGGTCCCACAGCCAGCAGAAGGGTTGCGAGACACAGCGAGCTCAGGAGCACAGTGTGCAGCGGGTCTGTTTGGCCAGGGCGGGAAGGGGCTCCCCACGGCTCCCGGCCGAGGGGATCCAGCACCGCCCAGGAGTGCCAGCATCTCTGCCAAGGGGCTGTCACTGAGTAGGAAAAATGTTTACGTTCACAGAGACCAGAGCCCACGAGGGACCGAGCCTGCTGCCAAAAGTGCTTTTGGTCAGCTGCCCAGCTGTGCCACAGGGGGCACCGAGGCAGCAGGTGCTGTCGGGACCTTTCACATGGGCTGCGGGAGCCGGAGCTTCCTGACCCCCAGCCCGGGAGCTGAGAGGGATGCCCGAGCCCAGGCTGACCGCGCCCTGCCCTGGAGCAACTTTGCCCACCAGAGTCGGCTGCCCAGCCCGTGGGCGCTGCGCTCCGAAGGTAGAGAGGCAGCGTGGAGCGGGGGCATCGGGATCGAGAGAGATAAGGGGTCCAAGGGCCCCACTCGGGGCCCACCCAGCCTGCCCCTTGCCGGCTTCTCCCCGCTGCTGTCCACCCAGCTCTTCCACTTTGGAAAGGGTGTCTCCTGGGGGGGAAGGCAGGCCGGCCTCTTCAGCCCCCACCTGGGACTGCCTCTGCAGAGCCCGTCCTTCTCGGCCTTCAGGGAGGCCCAGGCCGGGCCCAGCCCTGTCTTTGGAAGCCCGCACTTGCTGGCGAAGAAGGACAGTGGGCCATGGCCAAGCCGGAAGACACAGCCAGGGCTGAGTTTGCATGACAGGAGGAGCTCGGGCTCGGAGGAAAGCGTTTTGGACCTGAGGTATCGGCGAAGGGTCATCGATCGGGACGACCAGGACCAGGACGCCTTGGGCAGTGACGCCAGTGACTTCAGCGACACCTCCGGGGAGGACAGTGGCAGCAGCTCAGTAGTGAAGGTCTAAGCCCTCGAGTTGTGAGTTCCGTCCTGGGTTCCGTGCATTCATGGAAAGCGGCGTAGCCGTGCGTGTGTCGTGAGTGTGTGTGATGGTCTGTGGTTGCTGCGAGGGGAGCAGGAGTCTGTTATACATACCCGTGTATATACGTACGCCAACATGAAACGATGCTTTTATTTAACAGACGTGTCCTGGTAAATATGATTTTTGTAGCTTTTTGTAAATTATTTAAAGTGATGTAAAAAATATTTTTGGAAAATCCTGTCGTTCAATTTTGTAGGGTGTTCCTAACTGCAGTTTTCTGTGTTCTGCATAAAGTCTTAGATTAGAAAACACTGGGTTCTTACCGTCACAGCCAGGTTCACAGAGACTATGATGCTTCTTGGTCGGTTGCTGGCGAGAACGTCCAGCGGTGGCTGTGGCAGCCGGAGGGAGGCCAAGCTGCCCTCCCAGGAATCACTCAGATGCCCCAGGGTGTCCGTCGGGAAACTCCCGGGACAGCATTGTTTATACAGAGGACACCAGCCCCCACCCGGCCCCCGGTCTTCGGAGGCCAGAGCACATCTGAAAGCTGCAGTCACAGCCATCGGCTGGAAAACAGTTTCGAAGCACAGTGGCCATCGAGCCCGTGACCGTCCCTGTTGCATGTGAAATCCACGCGGATGTCAGTGGCAGTGGCTGCAGCCAGCCCTGGGCCAGGGTGGGTTCGTGTCCAGTCTTGTTCAATCACTAGATGATTCTAACATCTAAATAAACCTCTTTTTATATGGAGTTTCTGTTCTTTCTTAATCATGGTTCCAAAAGATAACACGTACATTTAAAATTTCCTTTTCTCTGGCTGGATGCAGTGGCTCACACCTGTAATCCCAGCACTTTGGGAAGCTGAGGCGGGCAGGTCACCTGAGATCAGGAGTTCGACACCAGCCTGGCCAACGTGCCAAAACCTTGTCTCTACTAAAAATACAAAAATTAGCTGGGCATGGTGGCGGGCGCCTGTAATTCCAGCTACTCAGGAGGCCGAGGCAGGAGAATCACTTGAACCCAGGAGACGAAGGTTGCAGTGAGCCGAGATCTTGCCACTGCACTCCTGCCTGGGTGACGAGTGAAACTCAAAAAAAATAAATTTCCTTTTCTTACATTTGTCAGTAAGTGCCAGCGAGAACTTTGGTCTGCAGAAACCTAGGACGGAAATGACATGCAAAGCCCAATACTGGGAATACGCGTTCTCCACACCTGCCCCCCAGAGTCAGGAGCCCAGTCAGAGGTGTGCCCAAACACCAAGGCCAGCCCTTTGGATGGCTTTCTGTGAGCCGCCTCCCAGGGCAGAATGCGCAGGGCCCTCTCCTGCACCGTGGCGTGGTTAAAGGCGGTGGCCTCAGGGTCTCAGTGTTGGTGCCCTGCGGTGCTGCCCTGGGGTCCTGTGCCCTCTGCTCTGAGGCCACCGAAGTGCCCGTGGCTACTGCAGAGATGGAAGCAGCGCTGGGCACTGATGAGCCACCACGTTTGCGCTGTAATTGTCCAGCAAACTTTGATCCGTCAGTCACTCGAGGTTCCCAGGTCAGTGACTGGATCAGGTCACTGGAGGTTCACCAGGTCAGCCTCGTGGTTTAGCTGCCATGCAGGGTTTACTTCGTAGCTGAATCTCGCTGGTATTCTAACATGCAAGTGACCTGTCTATGCACTGTGCACCCCTGGGTTCTAGCAAGAACTCACTGCTGCGTCCAAATGCAGGCACGTGCCGCCTTCCGTCCACAGTCAACATCTGCTGGGTCAGAAGCTGTGCTGAGGGGCCCTGTGGTCCCCGTTCCCGTGCAGCCCCGTCCTGTGTGTTTGGTCTTTGTTGTGGCATATTGCTTCACTTAAGTGCTTCCAGGAGGAACAGTTCCATGTAATCCATGCTCCTCTAACTTTTATTTATATTTCTTTTTTTTTTTTGAGACGCGGTCTCGCTCTGTCACCCAGGCTGGAGTGCAGTGGTGCAGTCTTGGCTCACTGCAACCTCCGATTCCCAGGTTCAAGCAATCCTCCTGCCTCAGCCTCCCAAATAGCTGGGATTAAAGTCATGTGTCACTATGCCCAGCTAATTTTTGTTTTTGTAGTAGAGACGGGGTTTTATCATGTTGGCCAGGCTGGTCTTGAACTCCTAACCTCAAGTGATCCACTCACCTGGGCCTCCCAAAGCACTGGGATTACAGGCGTGAGACACCACACCCAGCCTTATGCATATTTCTTAACAGTGCATTTAACCCTCAAAAAATCAGCTTGTTCTGTTCATGAGAACTGTTTTTCATAAATCAGGCACTACCCGTGAATCAGTTTATGCAATGTCTTCTGCAGAGTTGGGAAGGGGAGTCTGCCTGTGGGGGTGTCGGCTGGAAGCCCCGTTGTCCTGGGCCTGCCCAGGGAGGCGCCACAGCTGCGGTGCTCGAGCTCTGAGCCTGTCCCACTCTTGCCCCATGCCCATCCCAGGGTCGCTTATCTCAGCTCCTGCCCAAGCCCAGGACCCTTTACACCTTTCCTCATGTTCCCATGTCGTCTGCCAGTGCTCCACATAGCAGTGCAGGTCACAGCTGCTGCTGCCCTGGAAAGAAGACCTCCCAAGCTTCAGGGACACGGCGTCCGTAACACACGGTCTCTGTCTAGTTCACGTGTTCCCCCTGCATGTGTGTGTGGAGCATCCCCTACCCATGTGCAGAGCAGTTGGCAGCTGGCCTACAGTCACCGTGGGCTCATCACTCACTAAGAACGTCCCGGGAACCTGCATTGCTCTATGCAACATTCTGGTCCATTTTCAGTTTTTGTAAGGAGGCACCTGTCGTCACTGGGGTCACCCCGGTGGGGTGGACTATGCAGGATGTCCCAGTTTGGAGCTCCTTACTGATGCCCCTGGGGTCAGGCTTTGCTGTGACCACGCGGCCCTCCTGATGGGGTTAAAACATGATCCACAGAGTCCTCCCTGGAGCACTGGGGGCTCCCTCCAACCTTTGTTCTGCTGATCGCAGCTGCCCTTGAAGCTCCTCTTGTTCTGCTTTCAGGAGTCACTGGGACCTTCAGACTCAGCTAGAGATGCATCCGTTTGCGCCTGCCTTCTTTTCACAAACTGACATTGCCCATGGGCCACGTGGCCTGACAGTTTTGCTTCTTCACCCCCACACTGTCCTGTTTGTTTTAGAGAAGAGGCCGAGATCCAAAGTTCATCTGCACCTGCCAACGGCTTTTCCTGTGTGGGAGGGGCTGCAGTTGGGGCAGACAGGAGCTGCCCAGGAGGGATGCCCGCCCCTGTGTTTGCAGTCTGTCTCCCAGCACCTCCACAGATTTGGGTGTGAGGACATGACTGCATCCCGTGGATACAGGGCCTGGACCCGCTGTGGGAATAAGTAGATGTGTGCCCTCCCTGCAGAAGGAGTCTCAGGTGGACACTGTGTCGCTAAACCAAGCTCTTTGCAAGTCTGTGATTATTAAGACCTAGAGGTGAGTTACGTGCAGGAGCCCCTCTCTCTTCCCAGGGTAGGGCCAGGGTCCATTTCAGCTAATGCAAAGAATTGGGAGAGGCCAGGTTCTTAAGGTTTCTCATCCTCCGCGATCGGTCAGCCTGACATCAGTCAGTGTCTCTGCAGTCCTACCGGAATAGGAGCGGGGTTGGGAAAAGCTCTGGTGGTTAATGTCTGATATTCTCCACCCACATTCCCATATGAGGGGAGAAGCTTTCTTCAGGGAAGAGTCCCCCTTGTTTTATCTGTCACTCAGAATCTGAAGGGTCAGACAGCAGGTTTTTCCAGCTTGAGATATATGTGCTTAGGAAAATTAGGCAGTACATTTAATTATTAGCACCTTATCTGCTCATATAACATGTAAAAGGCATTGCCCCCTGGATCCCCCCTCCCTCAAAATTAATGAAGAGCTCTGTTTAAAGGGGGTAGGGAACAGCACAGAACCCACAGTCCATACCCACAAGTCACAACTAGATTTATTCCCAGGCATGGCTGTCGGGAAGGGTGGGGGACACAGCACTTTATTTGCAAAATCTTTGAGGCTTCTGGTGTTTTATGTACTAAATGTAGGAGATTTTTTTTTCAATGTCAAGATATTTTACTATGTAGTAGAAACCATTTTAATATTAACTGTCATTGAAAGATAAAATGTTACTGATGAAAAATACCAAAATATAAATGAAAATGTACGTTCAAGAAGTGGCTGCTTTCAGACCAACCCAGCAGCAACATTCAGTGATTAGTAAAGTGACATGAAACATTTTTCTTTTCTTTCTTTTTTTTTTTTTTTGAGACAGAGTCTCACTCTGTTGCCCAGGCTGGAGTGCAGTGGCGCAGTCTTGGCTCACTGCAGCCTCTGCCCCCCGAGTTCAAGCAATTCTCCTGCCTCAGCCTCCTGAGTAGCTGGGATTACTGGTGCATACCACCATTCCCAGCTAATTTTTGTATTTTTAGCAGACATGGGGTTTTGTCACGTTGGCCAGGATGGTCTTAAACATTTGGCCTCAGGTGATCTGCCTGCCTCAGCCCCCAAAAGTACTGGGATTACAGGCGTGAGCCACCACACCCAGCCTCAACTTTTAATTTCTGAGTGGAATAAAAAGGCTAAATGAAGCAAAGACCGCTCCATGGAGTGAAGAGAGAGGGTTTCAGAAACGGCTGTGTCCTTTTTTATTCGAATATCTCTGCAAACTGGTGTGTTAGCCTGTGTTTCCTGTAATTCTGAGATTTTGAAAGAACGCCATACAAAGGTCGGGAAAGGGTGGGTGTCCTTTTCTTTTCATTTTGCAACCCTCCGTTCTGGACGCTTTAATCCCAAATAGAAAACACACCCATTTGGTATTTAGTTGGATCAGTGGACTTGTCTTTCTCAGCATGTGAAGATTTCAGTTTGGAAATCTGTTCCAAAGATGATGGTCTCCAGATCTGTGATCCCTGGAGTTCCTGTGTGACTCGCAAACACGTAGTAGGTTAGGCCTGAATCTGCGGCTCTGCTGCCAACGGCCTTGTGCCTCCAGGATGTCCGCAAGCCTCCAGGGTGTCCTCAAGCCTCCAGGATGTCCTCAAGGCAGGCTCCAGCGAGGCCTGCTCACAGCGTTTCATTGAGGCTGTTTCCCATATGAGATGGAGGCACAGTGGTAAGACCTGCCCCAGGGGTGAGGACTGGGCAGGGTGACGGTGCCAGAGCCCTTAGAACCCCTTGAGATGCCGAGAAACAAAGCGACAGGCACACGCCCAGACCTGGGCATGGGAAACAGGCATGTTCACAATTCGGAGGTATTGGGGTTTTCCAGTTTTCCAGGCACTTACTCTATTTAGAATAAATGAATGGAGTCTAACTTTGCATCAGCTCATTAGCAGCTGTACAGAAACAGTATTTTATTAGACATGACCAATCAAAGCCCTCAGCGCCCACGTGAGGTGCCTGAATGGCGCCCTTGAAGCCCACAGGAGGGAAGCACCTGTTGCTGTTGGTTGATACTCCCCGTCTGGGCCCCGGTCACACCTCAGCCTAGAATTGGGGGTGTTATCGAGTTCAGTGGTTTCATCAGGTGTGACTTTGCCTGGATGAAGCCATCTTGCTCCAGCAGTGTAGGTGTTCAGCAGTTCTAGGTTGGCGGGGAAAGAAACCCAGTCATTTGATGGCTTTATCTTACCCTGGGGTTGCTGACCTGATTTTCAAAATCATCTGTGGAGGAAGGAATGCATTCTTCTTAGTTTTTTTTTTTTTTTTTTTTT
>PVKP010031963.1:0-26442 GCA_004027715.1 Plecturocebus donacophilus | reverse complement strand
TCTGTCCATCCATCCATTCATCCTCCCATCCATCCATCTACCCACCCATTCATCCATTTATTCATCCATCCATCCTCTCATCCATCTGTCCATCCATCCATCCATTCATCCTCTCATCCACCCATCTGTCCATCCGTCCATCCATCCATCCATCCTCCCATCCATCCATCTACCCACCCATCTATTCATCCATCCATCCATCCATCCATCCATCCATCCATCCACCCATCCATTTTTTCACTCATCTATTTATTCGTCTATGCACCCACCCATCTGTCCATTCATCCATCTAGTCACTCATCTCTTTTTCTTCAACTTAGACATGTTGAGCCCTGTCTTGTGCTGAGTCCTGGACTGGAAGCTGGGTATAAAATGATGAGTCAGACCTGGTCCTTTCCTGTAGAAGCTTGGTCTCACTGGGGAGACAGACATATGAGAAACAGTTCCAACAGAGCACTGGAGGTGCTGTAATAGAGGTCTGGAGAGGCTGAGGGTGGGAGTGCAGGGTGGAGGAAGTGATGACGAACATGAGGATTGCCCATTGCTCCTGGTAGGACATCCAGATTTCTGTGCAGTCAGTCTCCCATTGTCTTTGGGTCTTAGTTTAAATGTCACCTCCTTGGGCACAGTGTCCAGATTATAGCCAGTGCATCCCCAAAGGAGAGTCCGCCAGTAGCTCTTGGTGGGTTCCATGGTGTCTGCCCTCAGTCATGTGACACTGATGAGCTGCCCCCTCCTCACCCTTCTGGCTTGCGGTCTGCTTTCATTTTTCAACTCAATGCTGTAAAATAAGGGAACAATTCAGTGCAATGTTTTGATAGTTCCCACTGCTAACACTGCAGTCAGGGATGCTGATGAAGACCCGCAAACACAGGGACAGCTGTTTGCAGGCCTCGTGCAGGGGGAGGAGTTTTACTAACTCCACCTCTTACACCCTCACTCCAATTCGGTGAGGCGGAGACCATCCTTATCCCTACTTTAGGGCCAGGGCTGTCAGGCAGAACCAGGCCGTGTTTTGGCTCCTTTGGTCTCATTGTAGGCACTGTTCTGACTTTCCCAGCCTGTCCACGCCCCTGAAATGGGTGAGTCATAGGTGTAGAGATCGAGACTCCAAGAGATTGAGTTTCATGGCCAAGGCTACCATACGTGGGACCTACTCTAAGACTTCACCTCTTCACGGCTTGTGACACCAGCCCTCTCATCTCTGCTCTCTCACTTCCAGCCCCTCTGTGTCTTTGGCCAATGGTCTGAGAGGTGAAGGGACACACATCCCCTCTGGGCTGAAGCACAGAAGAACCAGAGCTGACTTCCCTGAAGTCTCTTGCCCTGTTCTAGTGACTGAGAAGACCACTTGTTCCAGATGAGGAGCTATAAGATGGTGGAGCCCCTGTGGCCTGGACACCTGAGTGGCCATGTGGAGCAGAGCAGTGGCCATGTAGCCTTCATGAGACAGACGTCTGTTACGTTGAGCCACTGAGATTTGCGGTTGTTTGTTCCCGCAGCAGAGTGTCCTCTAGCCTGGCTAACACAACACTCTCCCACCTCCAAGATGCCTACCCTCTGTGTGTGAGAAGATGGGTGAGCACCGTCACATCCTCCACCTGTGTGGAGCCCCTGGAGGTGCTCATGGCCATTTTCTGGAACGGCCTGAGCGAGGCTGAACCGCACAGCTGCAAAGGATATTCTGGCTTTTGCTGATGTGGTCTCTTGCCCACGCTGGGTCTTGGCAGGGCCTGGGCCCTGGGCTGGCACAGCAGCTTCCTTTCTCTGCTGGGCCTCTCTGAACCTGGCAGAGCCACCAGAACCTGGCCACAGCTGGGGTCCCACCCTGTGTGCACCCCTCTGGAGCCAGGCACTTCCACAAAAGTCCCAGCTGCTTCTGGCAGGGTGGAGGGACATCTGCGCCACACGAGCCCTGGTTCCTCTGCCAGTGCCAGAAAACCAACCATAACTCACAGCCAGTGTAGGCCTGGTTGGCAGGGACATGGTCTCTGCTGGGAGCCTGTGCCTCTGGGCCTCCCCAGCTCATCCCTGCTCACCCTGCCCCCACTCCCATGCCATCCTGTGTCTGGGGTCCTTTGCTCCAGCTGTTCCCTCTGCTGGAGTGCCTTTCCCACTCGGCCTCCATTCCCCCAATCTGGATGCCTTCCCCACCCTGGGAAGGCCCCCCTTCCCCTCCCTCTGCCCTGCGCCACTTGGACATGAACTCTGTCACTTGGCTGTGCACCCTTGGCTGGCTTGTCCATCTGTTCTACGAGAGTGCGGTCCTCGAGGGCAGGAACTGTCCCACTCTTGGGGCTGAGCCCTGGCTTGACCACGCATGGCGTGAGTGGAGTGAACCCACGGATGCCCACTCTGCCTGGGAGACTGCACCTGTCCATCGACCACCTGCTCCAGGCTGGGCCTGTCACCCTTCCCCCCTCTGCGGCTGTGCTCGGGCTCCTCTTGGGCCACCATGAGCTGGTGAGGTCCTCACCTAGGCTCATGAAGTCATTATCTTTCATCCCTGTCTTAGCCTGGTTCCCCTGAAAACAGAGCCTGTGATGAAGACCCGGGTGCAAAAGGGAAGGGCTCCGAGGGCCTGGGTGAGGGGTGGGAGCGTGAGGCTGAGCAGGAGAAGCCCATGTTAGGGGCCGTGGGGCTGCTCACCACCTGCCAGGCGCTGTCCCCTGCCTGGACACAGCGATGAGGCTGCAGGCATGTGAAGCATTTGCTTCCATTCCCATTCTACAGACAAGCCAACTGAGGCCCAAAGCTGAGGTCATTGGAATAGAAACTGCAGTCACTTTAAGGATGCCTGGAAGACGGTGAACTTCATTCCTTCATCCTTTCACACCACAGCCCGTGGCCGCAGGTGGGGCATGTGAGAAGCTCACACCCCTGCCCCGGCAGCAGAGGTCCTGGGGGTGGGACTGTTGGGTGCTCACGATCCTCAGAGCTGCAGGGTCCACAGTCAGGGAGCCGCTTCTGCTGCGGGGCAGGGTCAGGCAGAGCCTGGCTGTGTCCTGGAGCCCGTCAGTCGCATTGCAGGCACTGCTCTGACTCTCTGTCTGTCCTCTCCCATGAAATGGGTGAATCACAGGAGTCACCTTACAGGGCAGTCTAGGGGGACGGTCCCACGAGCCAGGGCACAGATGCCCCACGCTCTAGAGAAATTTCCAAGTGCCCTGGGTCTTTGCTGAGATGAGCGTGCAGTTGGGAGTTCCTGGAGCTGGGCAGCCCCCAGGGCTGCAGGGCAGGCTCTGGGGTAGGCGGAGAGGGTGCCGGCTGGGTGAGGAGGCTCTGGGGGAGGGTAGACCCCGTGCCAAGGACTTTTGGGGCCTTCTCTCATTTCACCCTCCCAGTTGCCTCGTGAGGCATACACAAGATCATCCCATTTTACAGACGAAAAGGAAAAGCGGCTCCGAGGGCCGGCTGCTTGTTCAAGATCACGCAGCAGGCAGGGACAGAGCTGCGGGCAGAGCCATGCCGCTTACCAGGAGACCGCGGGCCTCAGTCCCTGGCACAGTTCCCGAGGCACAGGGCTTCGGAATGAAACGGTGCATCCCGGGGTTAGGGCTCCTGGGAGCACGCGGCAGCTGGGGTCCCACCCAAAGCCAGGCCTGTGTGTGGTGGGGGCTGCTTTCATTCCCTTCCCTCCCCTCAACCTCCCGCCCGCCCCCGGCCCCTCCCCACCATCACTCTTCTGCTTGCTCGGCAAGGATGCACCTCCGCATCTGTCTCACTCTGGAGGCACTGAGCCTGGTTCTGGGGCCCCTCCCAGCCCCCTCCCCTTCAGATATCGGGGTTCCTCTTCCGAATGTTGGCGGAGTCCTAGGGCTTGCTAGCGCTGGGCCCCAGGCCTGACTCTGGCCCACCGTCCTCATCTCAGTCCCTTCCCTGCCCAGGTAGTGAAATTTTAAACAGCCACATTCCTGCTGCCCAATTTTCATTAATTGGATCTAAAAGGGCTTCTATTTTCTCCCTGAATGCTGATTGATCCCGCGGAGGTAAACAGCACCGCCAAAAACAGGGAGGGGGTGCTGAGGGAGCCGGGATAACTAATGTTACTTGACATTTACTCAGAGAGAGGAAGGGAGGGAGGGAGGTGAGTCACACGCCGGAGCCTCAGCCCCCAGATCCTGCAGAAATGAGCAGCCTGGAGGCAGGCGGGAGCGGGAGGGCTCCGAGAAGCTTCAGTTCCCCCAGTGTGGCAGGCTTCAGGGACCTCTGGGGGTTCTCCACTCCTGGGAGGAGAGGGTCTCTGCGTCCTTAAATGGCTGTGCGTTTAGCTCCGGAGGTGGGACCCCTGAGGACGCAGGCAGGCTCAGATGATGGTGCTTCTGTTTGTGACAGGCGAGATTCGAGTATATGTGAATATGCCTCTCCCTGTGGGAGCTCTTTGCGGGTTTGGGGGTTGGAGGGGCCAGGAGGCAGGTTGGAGGGGTTGGTGCCTGGTTTCTCCCCCTGTCAGAAAAACCCAAAAGCTCTACCCAGCAATCTTTGTCCCTGGCTACCTCAGTTTCCCAACTTGGTGCTCTACCCACCGGAGTTTACGGGAGGGATAACTGTGGTTTGGGAATCTCGGATCAAGGGGAAGATGACAGGTGGCCAGGGCTTGCTTTCCGGACCGGGATGGAGAAGGGGAATCCGGGCAGCTCTGGCCTCACCGTCACCGCCAGTGACAGTGGCCTGTGCCGTGTGGGGAAGTCACCTTTTCAACCGTTCAGCAAGTGTTTGCTGAGCGGCTGCTAGGAGCCACGCTCTCTGCGGGGCGCTGGAGCTGCAGGAAGAGGAGGGATCCTGCCTGACCCCCGCCCCCTGCCTGGCCTCTGTTCTTTCCAGTCCCTCTCTCCCCTCTGTGTCCCCTGGAGCTGTGGGTGCCACCCCCGGCAGGCCTGCCACCTGGTGAGATCTTCCTCCTTTTGACACCGGCCCTTAAGAGCTGGCTGCGGTCCCTCCTTCCGCCCAGAAGGCCGCCTTTCCTGTGGGTCCCAATGGCCTCTATTTTCTGGGACCGCCACAACCAACACTAAGCCCATCCTCTCCCAAACCTGCACCTTCTTTTGGGTGCCTTCTTTTTTTCTTTGAGACGGAGTCTCACTCTGTTGCCCAGGCTGCAGTGCAGTAGCGGGACCTCGGCTCACGGCAGCCTCCGCCTCCTGGGTTCAAGCGATTCTCCAGCCTCAGCCTCCCGAGTAGCTGGGACTGCAGGTGTGCGCCATCACGCCCAGCTAGTTTTTGTGTATATATGTGTGTGTGTGTATAAATCTATATATGTTAGTAGAGATGGAGTTTCACCATGTTGGCTAGGCTGGTCTTGAACTCCCAACCCCAGGTGATCCGCTCCCCTTGGCCTCCCAAAGTGCTGGGATTACAGGAGTGAGCCACCGCACCTGGCCAAAACCCTTGCATTTTAAATTTCAATTATTGTAACGGGCTTTTCTAGAGCCTCTATGTGGTTCTTTTACGAACTCACGATGTCACTTTTCGTAGCTTTTATGCTCCCCAGTGATACTTTAAGCTTGCATTTTTACTTTTCAAGGCACAGTAAGCGTAGCTGTGACACAGACTGTGTCTGCTGATTGCGACATGGGACGCCTCCGGTGGCCTGCTGCTGGTGTTCTGCTGGTGTTCCTCACGGTGCCTTTGGTGTGTGCCTAGTTTTCTCTGTGTGTTAGTCATCGTGTTGGAAAAACTGAAGTGCAGGGATAATTTGAGGCACGATGAAGCGCCTTTCCCCACAGGGCATTGTTTCGTTTGTTTGTTTCTACCACAGATTTTGATGTACTATATCTAGAGCCACCTTAACCCAAGCCTCAGTTTCCCTGGGAGACCTGAGTCCTTCAAAGCCAGGCTGTAGTTTCTGAGGAGGGCTGGTCTTCTGGTTACCTTCTGCCTGATGATGCAGCCCTGTGATTCCAGACAGTTGTGAGGAGAGTTCTCTCTCTATCCCTGTCTGTCTCTGTCTCTAGCTCTGTCGTCTCTGTCTCAGTCTCCTCCATGTCTATGTACTCTCTCTCTACACATATATATGTGTGTATATACATATATATATACATATTTTTTTTTTTTGAGACAGGGTCTCGCTCAGGCACCCAGGCTGCAGCAGTGGGACGATCACGGCTCACTGCAGCTCACGTGATCCTCCCACCTCAGCTTCCTAAACAGCTGGGACTGCAGGTGTGCACCACCATGCCCAGCTGATTTTTGTACTTTTTTGTAGAGACAGGGTCTTGCCATGTTGTCCAGGCTGGTTTCGAACTCCTGGGCTCAAACGATCCACCTGCCTTGGCCTCCCAAAGTGCTGGGACCACAGGCATGAGCCACCGTGCCCGGCCACGAGACTTCCACATTCCGTGGGTCCAGGGCTTTCATTTCCGTCCCCTTTGTCCTTCACAGATTGCAGAGGAATTACTCTTCTGGGCTTGGGATAGCTTATTTTATTTTATTTTTTAAAGACAAGGGTTCACCATGTCGGTCAGGATGGTCTCAATCTTCTGACCTCGTGATCCGCCAGCCTCGGCCTCCCAAAGTGCTGGGATTACAGGCGTGAGCCACCGCGCCCCGCCCAGAAAAGTGGCTCCATTGTACGCCTTTCTCTGCGTTCTTGTTTTTCCTTCAGGTTTGGTTTAAAGATTTCTTATTCTTTGATAAGCTTTTAATGCTTTGAGAAAATATATATTAGATTATTTCAACTTTTAGTTATGTTCAGCTACAATGCTGGTCACAGAAACCTGACCCACCACTGCCAGAGACCTGACTCGCCTTTCTAAACAGGACGTCTGGCCGCAATTCGCCCCCGCTGAGAGGCCTTGAGCGGCACCTGCTGGCCTTCAATAAAGACCCCACTCTTGACTGGGTCTCCCCATGTCCTGGAGGAACTGGACCCGGCCACCATCTTCTGCCAGCTCACCTCTAGGCTCCTCTCCCTGGTGCAGTCTGCTTCTGAGACACTGAGCTGCTCTGGTCCCTGAAGGCTACTCCCCTCTGGAGGTAGACAGGTACTGTTGGGTTCTTTCAGGTTGAGGCACTTTTCCCTACCTGTTGGCCTGCTAAGTCCTCTTTGCCTTCTAGGTCTCAGGTTAGATACCACCTCCTCCAGGAAGCCTGCCCTGATTGCTCCACCCCAACAACCACTTGCTAGGTCATGGGTCTCTTCTGGGCTCCCGTAGTTCCCCATACATCCTCCACTGCAGCACTGTGGACTGTAATTACCTGCTTCTGTTAGACGGTGGGCTCGGCCAGTACTTGTGGAATAAATGAGTGAATGGGTGGATAGGTGGGTGGCTGGCTTCTCACTCTTCCCTGACATTGTCAGTGGTCTGTGTCTCGGACCCATCTCCTACCCTGCACCTGAAGCAGCAGTGCCTGTGAGTAGGCTCCTCTTGTTCCCTCCACCTCCCCTGCCCAGGCCTTCGAAAAGAGTGGCTCCAGCTCCCTTCTAACACACATTTCCCCGATCCCCAAATCAAGAACTGGGGTCTGGAGGTCACAGGAAGAGGAAAATATGTAAGACAGGGCAGTCCTAACTCAAATGCTACGGAGCTCATTTCCTGTAAAATTTATATCTGTGCACGCCAATCCCAAAACCGGCTGGCAAGAGAGGGCAAGAAGGGGAGCGACGACGTCCGAGAGGGCTGCGTCTCTGACTTGGGTTAGCATCCCTCGCTGTGGGCCCTGTGCCTCAGTCTACCCATCTGGAAGGCAGGGGAAACCACGTGCTCTCCCTGGCAGCACTGAAGGGGTGGGGCAGAAGGGGCATCCTCACCAGGTTTTATCGACTGTTTTCCCAAGTGTGTGTTCCCTGCCCATGTTCCAACTCCTCCGCCTTTGCTGATGCTGCGTGCCTCTCCAGAAAGCCCTTTCCCTCCCCTGACAAGTCACAGCCACCTCGTCCTTCAAGACCAGGCTCTGCCTCCCCTGTACAGCGGGTGCCGACCGCGCTGGCCCATACAGGCCCTGGCCGGCATCACCCTCCACAGGGTTTGCAGTTTGGAGCCCTGATTGAGCACCACTTGTATGCGGGACCCTGTGCTGGCTACACGGCATTGGGTGAGACCTGTAAGGCCCCTGTTCTCCTGGGCTTAGGGTGTGTCCCGGACTCGCCAAGGAATGGGCAGGGGGCGCTTTCACAAGGGCTGATGGCTCACTGGCAGTTCCCATCTCCCCTGATCCCTGGCTGTCACTCAGAGGTGGCTGGTGGGACTCAGGCGGTAGGGGAGGTGGCAGAGGAGCAGCATCCGTCCTTCCTTCCTTCCTTTCTTTTTTTTGAGATGGAATTTCGCCCTTGTTGCCCCGGCTGGAGTGCAATGGTGTGATCTTGGCTCACTGCAACCTCCGCCTCCCAGGTTCAAGCGATTCTTCTGCCTCAGCCTCCCGAGTAGCTGGGGTTATAGGCATGTGCCAACATGTCCGGCTAATTTTGTATTTTTTAGTAGAGATGGGGTTTTGCCATGTTGGTTAGGCTGGTCTCAAACTCCTGACCTCAGATGATCTACCCGTCTTGGCCTCCCAAAGTGCTTACAGGCATGAGCCACCGCGCCTGGGTGCAGGTTTTCTTACTGAGATTTGCAGGAGTGATGATAATGTCCCCAAATATGGTAAAGTGCCTTAATATATATAAATGTTTCCCCTACAACTGGTCAGGATTACAGAAGACAAGGTGGGTCTGGTCATTTTACAGATGAGACCGGAGACCAGAGAGGGACTGTGACTGCCCAAGGTCACACAGCTCGTTGAGACAGGAGACCAGAGAGGGACTGTGACTGCCCAAGGTCACACAGCTCGTTGAGACAGGAGACCAGAGAGGGACGGTGACTGCCCAAGGTCACACAGCTCGTTGGCCTCACTTGACTCAGCCTGAGCACCGCTCCACGGAGCTCCTGGACAGACCTGTGTGTTCCCTCCTGGGAGTCCCATCCACTGGAGCCATGGGTGGCGTGATGCTGAGCCCCGCATGATGGGTGGGAGGGGACCTGGAAAGATGGGCTTCACTCCACGTGAAGGGGGAGCCCCCAAAGAGTCTGTAGCCAAGGAAGTGACAGGGTCTGAGTTGCTTTTTGAGGATCTCTGAGGCTGCTGGGAGGAGAAGGCGTAGAGCTGGGTAAGAACAGAGGCAGGGAGGCCCAGGAGGGGCTGGTGGTGATGAGGCTGGGGTTGAGGAGGAGGCTGCAGGAAGGGAGACGAGGGGAGACATTTGAGAAGCATCCAGAAGTTGGGTGGACGGGACCTGGTAACAGGTGGGAGCCAGGTGCTGAGAGACAGGGAGCTCTGCAAGGAGAGCTGAGGGGAGGATGGGTGTCATTCACAGACTGGATGAGCCCTGGAGGAGAAGCCAGTCTGCCCGGGGTGCAGGAAGGCAGGGCCACAAAGATCCAGTTTTGACCAGGGTGCCTTTGAGTCATGAGGGGGACATGCAGTGTCTGTGAGGGTGGCTGGGATTTAGGGGCAGCCATGACCCAGTTGAAGCCCCTCCCCAGTTCCCGGCCTCCAGCGGCATCGGGACTTGGGACCTCAGCTCAGGAACACGCAGCTCTCATCCCACCCCACCCACAATTTCTCCGGAAGGAAAACACCCAGGGCCTCGGTGGAACCAGAGCGAATTTCCCGTTTGGCTCATCATTCCAGCATCGCAAGCAAGCGGAACGGATGACCACTTCATCATTGCGTCTGGCCACACGGGGCTTCCGTAATCGGACACTGAATCACATGTTTATTCCACGAGGACAGAGGCTTGGGCAAGCTCTGGGGCCCACCCCTTGCACCACGCATTTTGGATGAAGCCCTCTGGGGTTCCTGGCTGCCTCCATTTCTCTGCCTGCCTTGGGAATCCAGGCAGCCTCGTGGTGAGAGGAGAGGAGGCAGTGGCTGCAGAGGAGCCTGGTGTCTCGGCCGCAGCAGCCACCAGGTGCTGGCAACTTCTCTGCCAGCCTGTGCTGCCGGGAGCCTGGGCACTTCTGCAGCGTGTCCTCCTTGTTGCCTGATACACGCTGCCCGTCTCCCCACCGGCATGGAAGCCCCAGGAGGACAGGGAGTTTGTCTCTTTGGATCATCAGTGCCTGGAACAGTGCCTGGCACATGAGGGAGCTCAGGCGGAGTTTATTGAAATTTCCTGTTTGTCTTTTTTTTTTTTTTTTTGAGATAGAGTCTGGCTCTGTCTCCCAGGCTGGAGTGCAGTGGCGCAATCTCAGCTCACTGCAACCTCCACCTCTTGGGTTCAAGCAATTCTCTGCCTCAGTCTCCCAGGTAGTTGGCACATGCTACCACACCCAGCTAATTCTCTCTCTCTCTCTTTTTTTTTGGTAGAGACAGGGTTTACCATGTTGGCCAGGCTGGTCTTGAACTCCTGGCCTCAAGAGATCCACCCACCTCAGCCTCCCAATGTGCTAGGATTCCAGGTGTGAGCCACTGTGCCCGGCCATGGTCCCATTTGTCTTGAATCCAGTTCGGGAACCTTCTGCTTCCACCTGCCTTTCCATAAAACAGGGCTAATGATGAAGGATTTCCGGCTGGGACTGTCATGCAGATGAAATGTGACCATCCGTGTAGTACCCTCAGCATGGACCTGGCCCTCTGCAAGTGCTCACTGGGGTCTGCCCTGGGTATTACTTGGATGTTTATTACCCTATCTCAGTTTCAGTGAGGCTTCAGGCTGACCACGTCACAGCCAAGCCTCAGTTCCTTTCAGAAGAGATGATGTGATATGGCTCCCAACAGGCGTGGGAAGAGTTCTGGAACACGCAGAAGCCCCTTAGCAAAGGCTTGGCTGTGACGACGAAGCACATTTCCTTCTGGGATTTGCAGGCATGATGGTAATATTCTTTTTTTTTCTTTTCTTTTTTTTTTTTTTTTGAGACGGAGTCTCTCTCTTTCGCCCAGGCCGGAGTGTAATGGCGTGATCTCGGCTCAATGCAACTTTCGCCTCCTGAATTCAAGCGATTCTCCTGCCTCAGCCTCCCGAGTAGCTGGGATTACAGGTGCCTGCCACCACACCGGACTAGTTTTTGTATTTTTAGTAGAGATAGGGTTTCACCATGTTGGCCAGGATGGTCTCAAACTCCTGACCTCAAGTGATCCTCGGCCTTGGCCTCCCAAAACGCTGTGATTACAGGAGTGAGCCATCGTGCCCAGCCAGCATTCTTGCACATTGTAAAGTGCTTTAAAATATACTGAGTGCTGCTTCCATACCGGGCCTCAGTGATGGAGGACAAGGTGAGGTTGATCGTTTTACAGGTGAGGAGAACCAAGTCCAGAGAGGGACAGTGACTATCCAAGGTCACACAGCTAGTGGGTACTCTAGAAGCCACCTCTTCTGCCCACCTCCCCCACCAAATGGGGGAGCAGGAAGGAGAGGACCAGGGGAGGGTGGACATGGCCAGAAGCTCCGGAAATGTCTCCGGCTGCGGAAAGAATATTCAGCCATTGCTCTGGACAGTGACCTGGGGGCTCACTACTTCGTCTCTTTTCCTCACTTCCTGCATCCAAACCATGACCCACTGGTCTGTCCACATCAATCCACATGCTTGTCCATGCCCGTGGCCCCCACACAGGCTGGGTCGTCACCATCTCCCTGCTGGAAGACTCCACACGGCAGCTGGGCGAGGCCGCTGCTCAAACCTCCAAGACCCTGACTCGTCCCTCCAGCTTCCACCCTGGGTCCCCAGCATGCCTGATCCAGCCTGCTCCCTGCTGGCCTCCTCTCTCCCGACCCACGCGGCGGCTCACTGCGCTCCAGCCACACCGGCCTTTGGGCCCGCTCCCACCTCAGGGTTCCATGCTGGTGGTTCCTCCACCTGGAGTGCTTTTCTGTGTGCTCCGCATGGCTGGCTCCTTCTCAACCTTCTGCTCTCAGTTGAAATGTTGCCTCCTTAGATGGTACCGCTCCAATCAGCCGATTTAAAGGCTATTCCTTCTTTACATTTTCCACCTGTGTCTTCATGTGCAGCGATGACTGCCGCTGGGCGCCCTCCTTTCCTCCCTCCCGTCTTGTCCTGTTCAGGAAACGCCTGTCCTACTGGGGAGCACCTTCCAGGGAGGCAGGGACCTGGGACATCTTTGTCATTTGGGGAATCATTCTTTGCACAGACCAAGCACTTAGTAGCTGCTCAATGGATATTTTTTATTTTAATTATTTATTTTTACTTTTTTTTTTTTTTTTTGAGACAAGAGTGTCACTGTGTTGTCCAGGCTGGAGTGCAAAGGTGTGACCTCGGCTCACTGCAACTTCTGCCTCCTGGGTTCAAGTGATTCTCCTGCCTCAGCTTTCCAAGTAGCTGGGATTCCAGGTGCTGCCACCATGCCCAGCTAATTTTTTTGTATTTTTAGTAGAGACGGGGTTTCACCATGTTGGCCAGGCTGGTCTGGAACTCTCGACTTCAGGTGATCCACCCACCTCGGCCTCCCAAAGTGCTGGGATTACAGGTGTGAGCCACGGCGCCCAGCCACTATTTTTACATTTTTAATATTTAATATTTTCTTCGAAACGGAGTCTTGCTGTGTTGCCCAGGCTGGAGTGCAGTGGCACGATCTTGGCTCACTGCAACCTCCGCCTCAGAGGTTCAAGTGATTCTTCTGCCTCAGCCTCCTGAGTAGTTGGGACTACAGACTTGCACTGC
Organism: Plecturocebus donacophilus; assembly: GCA_004027715.1. Taxonomy (NCBI): domain Eukaryota; kingdom Metazoa; phylum Chordata; class Mammalia; order Primates; family Pitheciidae; genus Plecturocebus; species Plecturocebus donacophilus. Next base: position 13,846 of record PVKP010031963.1, on the reverse strand, counting down.
CATGCCCTGCTAATTTTTGTATTTTCAGCAGAGATGGGGTTTCACTGGTCTTGAACTCCTGACCTCAAGTGATCCTCCCGCCTCGACCTCCCGAAGTGCTGGGATTACAGGTGTGAGCCACCGAGCCCGGTCAATATTTTCTAGATAAAGCGAAGTGTTTATTCGTAAGTAGGGACAGGCCAAGCTGTGTGGGATTGTTGTGAGCTCTCGGCGGATGATGCAGAGCTCCAGGCACAGAGTGGGGGCTTACAGACGGTGGCTCGGGTCACCCCTGGGACGGGTGGCTCCCGGATGCAGGAGCCTGGGTCCCGGTCCCTACCATGCCTGGCACAGCTGCACAGGAAATCTGCCGAATGTTTGAATGAGAGAGATTTACAGGACTACAGGATGGAGAAAGAGGGTCAGTCATTGTCCTCCGCTACTGTTTCTGTTGCCTAGGAACCTCCCACCCCCACCCTCAGAGGTGAGTGACTTTGTGGAGTGAGGAACAAGGAGTGAATGACCCAGAAAGTAGAACAAGCACCCTGGAAGGCGGAAGGTGGAGGGAGGTGGCGGAGGGCTCTGTGCTGTGGGACCCAGAGCTGGAGGAGGTGCCGGCTCCCTGTTTGGGTGAAATTCAGATTCACAGAGATTCCCCTGGTGTCCGAAACTTGCAGGAGGATTTTAGGATAAGGAAATGTGAAATCCTGTACGCAGCTCCAAAACTCGGCGGAAGGATGGGGCAGAGGGAACCTCCCGGCAGCTTGGCTGGAAGCTCCAGGGACCTTGGATTGGCTCCGGCTTAGTGTGGGTCTCCAGGGTTCCCCAGATGGCCCCTGAGCTTGTAAGAGATGCCCAGTACAGGGTCTCTGGGGTGCTTGGGATCTGAACTGTACATCCTTTTTTAAAAAAAATTAAAATTTTAATTAAAAAAATAAATAGAGACAGTGTTTTGCTGTGTTGCCCAGGCTGGTCTCGAACCCCTGGGTTCAAGCGATCTTCCGGTCTCAGCCTCCCAAAGTACTGGGATTACAGGCATGAGCCCCTCACCTGGCCTGAACTGTAGATCCCAGAGCCTGATGTGATGCTTCCATCACCAATGTGGGTTCTGCTTCATGGAGACCCAGACCCTCTCGACCTCCTGTCCTGGGCCCCTCTAGGGGGACAGGGTGGGAATGCTTTTGGACGTCCACCTGGGCTCTATCTTCCTCACCCCAAGGTGACTACTTGAACTTTCCAAGTGGGTCAGGGTTTGGAGAGAAGGGTGTAGCCTAGCGGGAAGGAGCAATGACCCTGGTCCAAATCCCATCTCCACCCCTTCCTAGCTGTTGAGCCTTAGACAAATAGCTCAACTTCTCTGGGTGTCAGTTTTCTCTTCTGTAAAATGGGGATAATAATTGTTCCTCCCTAACATCGTGGTGGGGATTTCATGAGGCAACATCTCTGGAGTGTGTGGCATGACTCCCAGCCTCTGGAGCCGCATTTGGGCCCTGGGATGCCTTCTGAACTGACACAGTTCTTGCCCTGGTGGAGGAAGGCATTGTGGCCTGTTTTAAGCTGGGTCCCACATGGTGAGGGGTACAGCAAGCAGGCACTCAGGAGGGCCACTGTCACACCAGCAGCAGCCACGTAAATGGTGGCAAGAGTGACAGTGACGATTAGGCAACCAGAACCAGCATTGATGGCATGCCCAGACCCTGTTTCACGCTGTGCCGAGCACCTTCCAAGGCTCATCTGTGTCACCCTCACTGAGGATCTGGGAGGTGGATTTTGTCACTCTTTCTGTTACACAGAAAAGTCACAGGGAGCTAAAGCGACTTCCTTGAGGACACCGTGTTGGGTGTCTGTTGGGACCCAGTGGTGGTGGCTCCAGTGCAGAAGTCCGGCACCCAAGTCTGTGCTCTTGACCGCCCCACCCAGCTGCCTCCTTTTTGTCCACCCTGTCCCTCCTACCTGAGCTAATGTCAACTGTTCTTCTTTCTTTTTTCTTGGGCATTCTGCCTCAGAGAGGGATGGAGCTGAGGGCGTGGGTGGTAAATTGCAGGTCCCTCTGTGACGCTGGGCTCCCCACATTTGTTCTGCCTGATTGAGGGCCTTCTAAGGCTGTAGGGGTGATGGGGACAGGACTGACTATCAGTGGGGCTTGGTATTCCAACTGACTCATCTCAAATCACCCAGACCCCTCAAGCCCAGCTCAAGGTTTGATGCTTCTGTGAACTTCGTCCCTGCTGGCCTCCCTGATGAGGCCACCCCTCTTATCTTCCCTATCCTAGGGCTAAGAAAAGAGTCAGGGCTTTGGAATCCACTGGATCTTGATATGGTTTAGCTGTGTCCCCACCACAATCTCATCTGGAATTGTAGCTCTCATAGTGCCCACATGTCATGGGAGGGACTCGTCGGGAGGTATTTGAATCACGGGGATGGGTTTTCCCCATGCTAGTCACGTGATAGGAATAGTAAGTCTCACGAGAGCTGACGGTTTTATAAAGGGCCATTCCCCTGTACACACTCTCTTGCCTGCTGCCGTGTAAGACATGCCTGTGCTCCTTTGCGTTCTGCCATGATTGTGAGGTCTCCCCAGCCATGTGGAACTGTGAGTCCACTAAACCTCTTTTCTTCATAAAATTCTTAAATAAACCTCTTTTTCTTTACAAATTCTATCCAGTATGTCTTTTTTAGCAGTGTAAAAACAGACAAATACAGGTCTGGATTAAAATTCTGCCTGTGTGCATCTATAAAAAACTCACAGGCCAGGCGTGGTGGCTTTTACCTGTAATCCCAGAACTTCGGGAGGCCAAGGCGGGCGGATCACGAGCTCAGGAGATCGAGACCATCCTGGCCAACATGGTGAAACCTCATCTCTACTAAAAATACAAACAATTAGCCAGGCTTGGTGGTATGCACCTGTAGTCCCAACTACTTGGGAGGCTGAGGCAGGAGAATCGCTTGAACCTGGGAGGTGGAGGTTGCAGTGAGCTGAGATCATGCCACCACACTACAGCCTGGTGACAGAGTGAGACTCTGTCTCAAACAAACAAACAAAAAACCCCACAGTTGATATTATGCTTAATGGTGAATGACTGAAAACTTTCCCTTAAGATCAGGAACAAAACAGGGATGCCCACTCTTTCCACTTCTATCCAACAATGTATCAAAGTTTCTAGCTAGGACAATTTGGCAAGAAAAAGAAATAAAAGTCATCAAGATTAGGAAGAAAGATGTAAAATAATCTCTTTTCACAGTCACATGATCATGTATACAGAATATTGTATGGAACACACACACACGCATTCACACATACACAAATTAGAACTAATAAATGTATTTTGCAATGTTACAGGATACTAGATCAATATACAAAAACAGACTGTATTTCTATACACTAGTGATGAATACTCCAAAAATGAAATTAAGAAAACAACTCAATTTGCATTAACATCAAAAACAACAAAGTACTCAGGAATAAATTTAACAAAAGAAGTGTAAGATTTGTATGCAACATAGTTGAGAGAAATTTAAAGAAGCCAGGCATGGTGGCTCATGACGGTAATCCTAGGACTTTGGGAGGCAGAGGTGGGAGGACTGCTTAAGCCCAGGAGTTCAAGACCAGCCTGGGAAACATAGGGAGATCTCATCTCTACAAAATAAAAAAAAATTAGTCAGACATGGTGGCACATGACTGTGATTCCAGCTACTTGGAGGCTGAGGTGGGAGGATCTCTTGAGCCTGGGAGGTTGAGGCTACAGTGGACTGTGATCATGTCCCTGGACTCCATCTTGGGGAACAGGGTGAGACTCTGTCTGAAAAAAAAAAAAAGAAAGAAATTAAAAGAAGGTCTAATTAGGCTGGGCACTTTGCAATCCCAGCACTCTGGGAGACTGAGGCAGGCAGATCACGAGGTCAGGAGATTGAGACCATCCTGGCCAACATGGTGAAACCTCAACTAAAAATAAAAAATTAACTCAGCATAGTGGTGTGCACCTGTAATCCCAGCTACTCGGGAGGCTGAGGCAGGAGAATCGCTTGAACACGGGAGGCATAGGTTGCAGTGAGCCGAGATCACACCACTGCACTTTAGTCTGGCAAGAGAGGGAGACTCTGTCTCAAAAAAAAAAAAAAAAAAAAAAAAAGAAGACCTAATTAAACAGAAAGACACCCTGTGTTCATGGGTTAGAAGACTTAATATTGTTAAAATGGCAATACCAACCAAACTGATTTACGGATTCAATTCATTCCCTATCAAAATTCCAGTTGGCTTTTTGCAGAAATTGACAAGCTGGTCCTAAAATTTACATGGAAATGCAAGAGACCCAGAATAGCCAGGCAATCTTGAAAAAGAACAAAATTGGAGAACTCACACTTTCTCATTTCAAAACTTACTATACAGCTATAGTAATGAGACTGTGTGGCACTGGCATAAGAATAGCCTATAGATCAATGGAATAGAACTGGTAGTCCAGAAATAGACCTGTACATTTATGTTCAATTGATTCTTGACAAAGGTGCCAAGACCATTCAATGAGGGGAAAGAACAGATTTTTTTCAACGAATGGTGTGGGCAATTGTATATCCAAATCAAAAGAAGGAAATTGGATCCTGACCTCACACCATATACAGAACTTAACTCAAAATGGGTCATAGACTTAAATGTAAGAGCTAAAACCATAAAACTCTTGGATAAAAATGTAGGAGTAAAGGCCGGGCACGGTGACTCATGCTTGTCATTTCAGCACTTTGGGAGGCCAAGGAGGGCACATCACCTGAGGTCAGGAGTTTGAGACTAGCCTGGCCCACATGGCAAAACCCTGACTCTACTAAAAATACAAAAATTAGCAGGGCATGGTGGCGGGTGCCTGTAATCCCAGCTACTTGGGAGGCTGAGGTGGGAGAATCACTTGAACTTGGGAGGCAGAGGTTGTAGTGAGTGCAGATCACGGCACTGCACTCCAGCATGGGTGAGAGTGAGTCCCTGTCTCAAATATATGTATATATATATATGAGTAAATCTTTATGACCTTGGATTAGGCATATGACACAAAAAGGACATGGACAAAACATAAACAGAAAAGTGGACTTCATCAAAATTAAAAATGTCTGTGTTTCAAAAGACACCAAGAAATGAAAAGATAACCCATGAAATGGGGAGAAAATTTTGCAAATCACGTATCTGACAAGGGACTTATATCTAGAACACATAAGGAACTCTTACAAGTCACTAATAGAAGACAATCCAGTTTGAATATGGGCGAAGGATTTGAATACACATTCCTCCAAAGAAGACATACAAATTTCAATAAGCACATGCATGTCAACACCATTAGTCACTAGGAAAGTGCAGCTCAAAACCACAACGAGATACCACTTCACCTTTATAGGATGATGGACAGAAACAAGTGCTGGTGGAGAGATGGGACCCCTCATACATTGCTGGTAAGATTGTCAAATGGTGCAGCTACTTTGAAAAACAGCTTGGCAGTTCCCCGGAAAGGTAAATATGGAGTTACTGTGAACTAGCAAATCACTAGGTATACACCCAAGAGAACTGAAAACAATCACACAAACACGCACATTAGAAACATTTTATTTTTATTTTTAGGCAAAGTTTTGCTCTTGTCACCCAGGCTGGAGTCACCCAGGCTGGAGTCCAATGATGCGATCTCAGCTCACTGCAGCCTCTGCCTCTTGGGTTCAAGCGATTCTCCTGTCTCAGCCTCCCAAGTAGCTGGAATTACAGGCATGTGCCACCATATCCAGCTAATTTTTGTATTTTTAGTAGAGTTGAGGTTTCACATATTGGCCAGGCTGGTCTCGAACTCCTGACCTCAGGTGATGCACCCGCCTCAGCCTCCCAAAGTGCTGGGATTACAGACGTGAGCCACCTTGTCTGGCCAAGCATTAAAATACTTATAACAGCATTATTCATAATCACCAAGAGATGGAAACAATTCAAATATCCAACAACTGATGGATGGATAAATCAAACATGGCCTATCCTACAACAGAATATTATTTGGCAATAAAAAAGAATGAAGTACTGATACTCGGTCATGGATGAACCTTGAAAACATGGTGCTAAGTTACAGCAGTTGGACACAAAGGCCGTATTTCCTGAGATTTTGTTGACATGAGATGTTTAGAATAGGCAAATCCAGAGAGATTGAGAGAGAGCGAGTGAAAGAGAGGAACAGTTGCTGCCAGAGTCTGGCAGGAGGGTGGTGTAGGGAGTGACTGCTACTGGGTAATGAGTTTCTTTTGGGGGAGAAAAACATCCTGAAATTTGACAGTGGGAATGGTTGGCTAGCTCTGTGAACACACTGAAAACTATTGAGTTGTACACTTTAAAGGGGTGAATTGGAGGCAGGCAGATTGCTTGAGCCCAGGAGTTCGAGACCAACCTGGACAGCATGATGCAGAGTGAAACCCTGTCTCTACAAAAACACGAAAATTGCCAGGTGTAGAGGAACATGCCTGTGGTCCCAGCTACTCAGGAGGCAGAGGTGGGCGGATCACCTGAGCCCGGGAGGTTGAGGCTGCAGGGAGCCGTTATAGCGCCACTGCACTCCAGCCTGGGCGACAGAGTGGGACCTCATCTCAAAAAGAAAAAAGGTGAATGTTATGGCATGTGAATAAGCAGTTATTCAAAAAGAAAGGGGGCCCATCCCTAACTCACAGGAAATACAGGGAGAGAGAAACAAGTTAAATGACACTGTGAGGGGCAGGGCATGATGGCTCACGCCTGTAATCCCAACACTTTGGGAGGCTGAGGTGGGTGGATCACTTGAGGTCAGGAGTTCAAGACCAGCCTGGCCAACATGGCGAAACCCCATCTCTACTAAAAACACAAAAATTAGCCTGGTGTGGTGTTGTGCACCTGTAATCCCAGCTACCCGGGAGGCTGAGGCAGGAGAATCACTTGAACCAGGGAGGCGGAGGTTGTGGTGAGCCAAGATCGCGCCATTGCACTGCAGCCTGGGCAACAGAGCGAGACTCAGTCTCAAAAAAACAAAACAAAACAAACACACACAAAAAAACAATAAGACATAACAACCACATGCGATATGGAGATCTCACCTGGATCCTAACTTGAACAAATGACCCTGATAAGAGTATCTGGGAAATTAGATGATGCCCTGTGTATCGGATAATATCACGGAGAAGCCGGGACGAGAATCCCAGCCTACCAGGTGCTGAGGCCTGGCTCTTACCTCCTTGTGTCTCTGTGGACTTGGTGGCTGCACCCAGCAGTTGACACCTGTGTGTGTGAGTGCATGTGTGTGTATGTGTGTGTGTGTGAGTGTGTGCGTGTGCACATATGTGTGTGTGCATGTGTGTGTAAGCTGGGGAGGATGAGTTTACCTCTGAGGCCAGCTGAGGCCCGTCCCGAGGTGAAAACTGTTTTCCTCTTGCAAGGGTGCAGCAGACACTGGAATGTCCTCAGAGCTGGCTGCGGCCGTCACACAGGCCCTCAGTCCATGAGCCCTCCACCTCTGCCTAGGTCAGCCTCTGCCCCCGACTCCGGATGTCCAGGAGCCAGGCTCAGCAGCCCAGGCAGCCGGACAATGGGGCTTTTGGAGGCTGGGCCAGGCCTGGGCCTCCACTGTGGGCTGTGGCTGAGGCCACCACAGAAGGCTGCTTGTGGCCGGGCCGGGTGGCAGCCAGAAATAGGTCCCGCCGGGCACTGACTCCTGCAGCCCCGCCCTGGGCTGGGCCTGGGAACGTGGGTATTTGCGGAGCCGAGGAGAGGAGACCTCGTTAGTAAGCGGATCTATTTTGGGGCCTTTGGGAAGCGTGTTAGAAAAGGGGTCTTGGCCTTTAGTGTTTCCCCGGGGCCCCCGCCTTTCCTGCACAGGCTCCTGAGTCCCCAGGGTTGAAATCCTGGCTCTGCCCTGCCAGCTCTGTGCCCTACGTGCTGTGTGGTCACTCACCCGTCTCTGAGCCTCCCTCTGCTCATCTGTATCTTGGGGACGAATCATGACAGAGAGGATGGGCCCACAGCACCTGGCACAGTCTGCGCTCACCGAGGTCACTGGGCTTCCCCTCCCCCTCCCTCCCCTTCCACCCTTGGCTGGGGCTGCTCCTGCTGTTGAGGTCTCTCCCAGCCCCTGGGCCGGCTCTATAGAGCCCTGGAGGATGGTTTGGGGCACACACTGGCCTCACTGTTGCTTTGGCGGGGGCTGGAAGCGCAGGAAACCTGGCAGAGCCTTGCAAAGCCCCCTGAAGCTGGGCGGCCCCATCCCTCCCGGCTAGCTCCCTGGTTATCCGCAGCCTCCAGGCTCAGCCCCGAACCGCAGCCTCCGTGCTTTCATCACGCACAGGGGCCCTGTGGATCTCATGCTCATGAGAGCTCAGTGGAAGGAATTTCAGCCGCTTCCCTGGCAAGACTTCTATGTCTGCTTGTCTCGGTGATGGAACTGCTGACGGAGGAGCTCTGCAGGTTCAGGCCCATAGTCCACAGGGAAATACAGACCAGGGTTCAAAGCCAGAGTCAGAGGGCAGCAGGGGTGCCTTGGAGAAGGAGAGATGGGAGTCAGGTGTAGCCAGCTCCCCTGGAAGCCGGGGGCCAGGTCTCCCCCTCTTGGCCCCTGTACGTCCTTGAAGCTATTTTTATATGTTGCTGGAAACCAGAATGACAGCCAGAGCCAAAGAGCTAGGAGGTTTCCTGTGCATCATGGGTCTTGCCTAGCGGACCAGGGGTCATTCCCAGCAGATTGATGGAGCCAGTCCAGAGGCGCCACTGTGGGGGCTGGGGAGCCTGGGTCCCTCATCCCTTACCAGCTTGAAGGTCACTGTTGGAAGACCTCTGGCAGACACAAAGAATGAGAAACAAGGGCTTAGAGAGGCGATGTGGAGGGTGCACATGTTCTGCGCTCTTTGAGCCCTGCATGAAAATCCAGAATGTGCATGGAGTTCAAGAACTCATTCATGGCTGGGTGCAATGGCTCACACCTGTAAATCCCAGCACTTTGGGAGGTTGAGGTGGGGGGACTGCTTGAGTTCAGGAGTTCAAGACCAGCCTGGGCAACATAGTGAGACCCCATCTCTCCAAAAATTAAAAAAAATTAGCTGGGTGTCATGGCAAGCACCTATCGTCTTAGCTACTCAGGAGGCTGAGATGGAAGGATTGGTTGAGCCACAGGGAGGTCAAGACTTCAGTGAGTGAGCTGAGATCACGCCATTGCACTCCAGCCTGGACAATAGAGTGAGACCCTGTCTCAAACAAACAAACAAACAAAAAAAAACAGGCATGGTGGCTTACGCCTGGAATTCCAGCACTTTGGGAGGTGGAGGCGGGCGAATCACCTGAGGTCAGGAGTTTGAGACCAGCCTGGCCAACATGGAGAAACCCTGTCTCTACTAAAATTACAAAAAAATTAGCTGGGCGTTGTGGTGGTCACCTATAATTTCAGCTACTTTGGAGGCTGAGGCAAGAGAATTACTTAAACCCGGGAGTCAGAGATTGTAGTGAGCCAAGATCGCACCATTGCACTCCAGCCTGGGTGACCGAGTGGGACTCTGTCTCAAAAAAAAAAAAAAAAAGAAAAGAAAAGAAAAAAAAGGAATTCATTCATTCACCACTGGCCTCTTTACTCATCACATTTTATTTTATTTTTTTTACACAGAGATTCATTCTTGTTGCCCAGGCTGGAGTGCAATGGTGTGATCTTAGCTCACGGCAACCTCCGCCTCTGGGTTCAAGCGATTCTCCTGCCTCAGCCTCCCGAGTAGCTGGGATTACAGGCATGCACCACCACGCCCGGCTAATTTTGCATTTTTAGTAGAGACAGGGTTTCTCCATGTTGGTCAGGCTGGTCCAACTCCGGCCCTCAGGTGATCCGCCCACCTCAGCCTCCCAAAGTGCTGGGATTACAGGTGTGAGCCACCACGCCCAGGCTACTCATCACATATTTAAGCAGAATCTTGTAGGTGCTGGTGAGGGGGGGTCACCCACAAACATCCAGATCTCTGCTCTCCAGGCACTCATGAATCCGCCTGCTCCACTCTCTGGCTCAAAACCCCCATGGTTCCCCATTGTCCGTAGAGACAGTGGGATCTTTGTACTAGGACAGCAGCAAGTCGCAGAAGTGTTCCCTGCTCACCTGCGCCTCACGAGACAGAGTCCTTGCCTTGCTGGTTGGGCTCTCCACCATGCACCCCCTTTTTCCAGTCTGGTCAGGATCTTTTGGGGGGGCGACTGAGGGGACGGGACTGCAGCAGGTCGGGAGAGGCTGAAATGTGCACTTGCTGGGTGAGCTGAGCTGTTCTCTTTCGGAGGGACTCTGGGAAAACAGAAAAAGAACTGGAGTCACCGAGGCTAAGCAGGATGGTATGAAGAAGAACCGAGTGAGCAGAAAGAGGGACGGGTGTGGCACATGAGGGGCGGGGGCGGCACATGAGGGGCGGGGGTCCGCACATGGGGGCGGGGGCGGCACACAGTACAAGGGTCCTGGAGGGAGAGGTGTGGGGGGCTGAGAGGTCCTGCTGAGGGGTATACATTGGACTCTCCTTAGTGTGACACAAAACATATTGACAGTCCCTATAAAGAATGTTAGGTGCTGTCCCAAGCTGCTTTAATGAGACTCTGAGGAGATGGGACCACGTGGCCCCAGAGTTACTCGAGTTACCTCTGCGTGGCTCAGAGGGCTTTCCATGACCTGTGCCCTGCCCAGCTTTTCAGCTTTACTGCTCACCTTCCCGCCTCTTCCCTCCCCAAAATCCTCATCTAAATTCCACCTTCCAGCCTGCCCTGGTTCCTCTGACCTCCTGACAGCGTCTTGCTCCCTGCTTCCTGCAGTCTTGTGGTAAGAACTGCCTGGGACCTGCCTCCACCCCACCCTGTGACTCTCGTCTCCCTGGCCCAGTCCTTCTTCCTCGGTCACCTGTTTGAAATGCACAGACTGACTGTCTCTCTTGCTTCCTACTGTGGTATGCTTTTGAGTTCCACCTTAGAAAGGGACAATATGAAATTAGTGCACAGGTGAATTTTTGTAGCCTGTTCTTAGGCTAATCCAAAGGAAAAAACCAGAATATCCAGGGAAGTAAGGCTGGCTGGTCACTTTGCCTCGCTGGTTCACAATGAAACATCATGATTCATTCATTAAACAAATCTATTCTGTTTGGGGCCAGTGACATACGTATACTTAGTGGAGTGCAGGCCCATAATCCCAACCCTAACCCCCAAACCAAACCTAACCCCAATACCAACCACAATCCTAAAGCCAGCCCTAATCCCAAACCCATGCTAACCCCAGTCCTAACCTCAACCCTAAATCTAATCCCAAGCCCAACCGAAACACCAAACCAACTCTAAGCCCAGCCCGACTCTAAACCCAACCTAAAACTCAACTCTAACCTCAGATCCAACCCTAATTCTAATCTTCCTGTTAAAAGTCTTCCTTCCTCCCTCCCTTCCTTCTCCCTCCTCCCTCCCTCTCTCTCTTCCTCTTTTCCTTTCTTTCACGGAAACAGAAACTCACTCTGTTGCTCAAGCTGGAGCTCAGTAGTGTGATCCTGGCCCACTGCATCTTCGAGCTCCTGGGCTGAAGCCTCCTTCCACCGCAGCCTCCTGAGTAGCTGGGACCCACAGGCATGCACCATCATGCCTGGCTAATTTTTGTGTTTCTTGCGGAGATGGGGTTTTACTATGTTGCCCAGGGTAGTCTCGAACTCCTGGGCACAAGCAATCTGCCCATCTCAGCCTCCCAAAGTGCTGGGATTGCAGGCGTGAGCCACCGTGCCCAGCCTCAGCCTTCCTTTTCTTTCGTAGTGCAATGTACAGAGTGTAATGAAATGCATTTCCGATTCTAGATTGTCCAGTGCCTTCAGATTGGAACAGGTAGAAGGTGAGTGAAATGGGATTGAATATAAGCCCAATCCCGGGGATCACTTTGAAAAACAGGGGTGTGTATTTCAGTTTAAGTCCCCAGGAGCCTCCTTTGTGGCCATTTTCAAAAATCAAGATCCTTAGGGTGACCTTGCCTAACTGGGCTTCGATGGATTCCTCCCCTTGCTGGCTTCTGGGCCACACAGGCATTGTCCTTGCACGAATGCTGGCATTCCTTCCAGTCACCAGGCTCAGAGCTCCCACACGGTCACCAGGCTCAGAGCTCCCACACGCTGTTCCCTTTGCCTGGAATTCCTTTCCTCCACTCCTCACCAGGCTACCTCTGGCTCAGTCCTCAGGACCCTCGGGAAACGTCACCTCCTCAGGGAGGCCTGCCCTGCCTGCTCCTCTCTCAGCTCCTTTTTATTTCCCGCATGCCCTCGGCTCATGAGTTTTCCTTTCAGGGCATTTAGGGATATTTGCGGCTGCGTGTTTGTTTGCCTGTTTATTTCTTTAACATCTGTCTCCCCAGCCAGACGGTGACCTCTTTCAGGACAGGAATGTTTTGTTCACAGTTGTAGCCTGGGTACCTAGCACAGTGCCTGGCACACAGTGGACTTGCAGAAAACTGTTGAATGAATGAATGTATGAATGAATGAATAAGTGCATTTCCCACTTCTTCCTAAGAGTGAAATAGATTCCAGCTAATTGACACTCCTGTCGGGGGGTGTTTGTTGGTCACAGGCCCTGCTCTGGGACCCAGGGAAGCCAGGTTAGAGGGGCCCAGTCCCTCGGTGCAGGCATCTGTTTCTGCCTCCATTGAACTCTCTCAGGCTTACTTAGAAACAGAGGTTTTTGAGAATCCATTTTCTCATTTCAGATTCTCCGCCACCAGAGTGGGAAGTCGGCAGTCATCTCTGCTTTACAAGATGGTTTTTCTTAGAGAGGCAATAACGCCAGCGAGGGTGACCCGGCTGGGCAGCAAACCCTGTCCTGCCCCCAGCTCTTGTCACTGAAACTCTTTCTGCCCCTGTACCCAGAAATGCTCAGCTGTGTCTACCTCCGGGAACTCAGCAGCCTGGATGCTGCTATGGGGCCCTCCATCTTCCCATTTTGTCGACAGGCACGTTGAGGCCGGCACTGGGATCGGGCTTGGACAAATAAGCCGCTGAGAGGGTGGATTCTTAACCTACGAATGAGGTCCTCCTTTCCATAGGGACAGGTAAAAGGCCTTTTGTCATAGGGTCACTGCTGTTTATTGGTCACCTCTGAGTGCGAGGCCCGGGCTAACAGCATATCTTGCTGGACTCTGAAAACCACCCCATTTATGAGATGAGGCAAAGCAAGGCTCAGTCGCTTGCACAACGTACATCGCTAGTAAGCGTTGCTGGTGGGATCACACTCAGCTCTGCCGGACTTTAGCATCTTAACCTTGCACTTCATAGGCAAAGAAAATCCCAGGAGTGCCAAGGAAACGCTGCCAAGATGCTGCCAAAAATACGCGGTACCGACGTCAGCCGGGTGGGCATCCTCCGCACTGCAGACTGCCCGGGGTCGGGGTCACCAGGGCCCCGCCCCGAGATTGCTGACGTCTCGGCCCCGCCCCTCTCGCCCCGCCCCGCGCCCTCCCGGCCCCGCCTGCTCCGGGAGCGCTGGGCTCCGCCCCCGTGGGCCAGCACGGCCTCCCATTGGCCGCGGTTTCCATGGTTACGCGGGCCGACGGAGCTGCGGGCTCCCAGACACGTGTCCCGGGAGCCGCCCGGAATTTGACAGGGGACCATGTGCGCGGCAGCGCGGGAGCGAGACAAAGGGCCGGGGGAGGCGGGGAACGAAGCCGGGCGGAGGGGTCCGCGTGGCTCGGGCAGGGATGGGGCCCGCGCTTCTCCTGCGGTTAGGACACCCCCTCTTCCTTTTTATTTTGAAGGAAAGGGAAAAAAAGAATTGCTACGGAAAGCGAGGCGGTGGGGGGGCGGGATCCCAGTCAGTCTCACCTGCTCCTCTTACTCCGGGAAAAATCGGGTACGCAGGCATCTGTTACACCCTGAG
>PVKP010031962.1:0-26448 GCA_004027715.1 Plecturocebus donacophilus | reverse complement strand
GGCTGCCTGGGATCCAGGGGCAATGAGGGAGACAACGACAGTCAACATTCCTGAAATGAGGCCGGGGGCGTCTCCCGCCTGCAACGCCATCACTTTGTGAGGCTGACGCAGGCGGATCACTTGAAGCCAGGAGGTGGGTACCAGCCTGGCCAACATGGTGAGACCCTATCCCCATCAAAAGTACAAAAATTCGCTGCACGTGGTGGCACAGGCCTCAATCCCAGCTCCTCGGAGGCTGCGGCCCAGAGGGCCCTGAACCCGGGAGGCCAGGATTGCGCCAGCGCACTCCAGCCCGGGCACAGAGCGAGACCTGTCCCAAAAATAAACAAATAAAATCCCTCAAACGGATACTGGTATTTCGTACACTGTACATCACATGGTTGTGACTGACTGGGTATTTTAATAAAAGAAGTAGTTACCTTTTTTCTCTTTAAGGACATGGAGACGAACGCAGCAGATACGTTACCTTAACTATGGCAGTCTTCACATTCTTTACTCTCACCACTACTTGCCATCCCCCGTTACCTTTGCCTTAACTTACCATTAATGTTGTTTTCCTACACTCCCCAAGACTACAGCCACGTTTAAACAGTCCTCTTACATGTTGAACACTATAGTCATACTGTTTACACTAATCTTAAAAACTTTTTAAGTCTCAAAAGATGATCATTTTAAAAGCAGTTTAAGCCTCTCTGACGGCAACGTGTCTTGAAAGAACATTTGAAAAGATGCCAAATAGACAAGGCTGAAAGTGGAAAAGCGAGAGTCGCAGAAAGGCACATCTACTGGAAATAAAAAGATTCTGCTGTAATGAAGAAAATTCATCTGCAAAACTATGCAGCAAACGACAGCAGGGACTACGTGCTGCTGAGGTGGAAGGCGGGTACAGACACGCTCGGCCACCGCGGCTCACTGCGTGTTCATCAAACGTGTGACTTTTGCATTGACACGAGTAGAGGTGATGCAACGTTTATCCACAGATAATGAACAGAAGATATCCGGTCTTTCCCCCCTTCACTTTAAACACTGATGTCACTTTCTATGTATTTATCTTTTTGGGACGGAATCTCGCTTTGTCGTCCAGGCTGGAGTGCATGGTGCAGCCTCAGCTCACTGCAGCCTCTGCCTCCGGGTTCAAGCGATTCTCCTGCCCAGCCTGCAAAGTGCTGGGATCACAGGTGCCCGCCACCATGTCTGGCTATTTTTTGTATTTTTAGTACACGCAGGGTTTTACCATGTTGGCCAGGCTGGTCTCAAACTCTTGACCTCAAGAGGTCTGCCCGTCTTGGCCTCCCAAAGTGCTGGGGTGATGGGCATGAACCACCGCGCCTGACCTGGTATTATTTTTTAAATATATTTTTGTACTAAAAGAATGTCTATTATAGTTTAAATAATATAAAGCAATGTATGTATACTTCATCATCTTATCACCAATCTTCAGTTTTATATCTAAAAATTTATAATTAGAAACTATGCAAGCAGAAGTTCAAAGAAAGTGACACAAGACCTCACAGTTTGCACATTCTTATGGCTATTGGCCTCTTCTGAAAATTGTATATTTTCAAAAATATTCAGAAAAAAATCTACATATAACCACATATTACTGAATTATTTTTTCCCATCAGTACTAATTTTATGTGTATCATGCTGTCTGTTAGAATAGGAAATAATGATTAATTTTATGACATCACTCAGATTTAAATTCTTGCAAAATTTTCTACATGTTAGATGGCAATCAAGCAAACAATTCTTTTAGAACTTAATGAAAATTTCCCATGTTTAACATGAGTTTTTTTTAAGAAAGCATTTCCTTCACTATACTGGAAGCGTACAATTATTTTATAGAGAAAATTGCATGCAGACTTGATTACAGTAAGTCACAATACTTCAATATTTTAACAATTGAGTCCCAGAGTGAGATAAACTCCTTATGATATGGTAAAGGCACTTCTTTTCAAACAAAATCAGTGGTTGCCAAGAGACGCTGTGCCTGCTCAAAAAGAAACTCTAATCCTATCTTCAGTTTTATTAGTAATAAATGTTGTTAGTAGTTTCGTTAGTCATTCAAATAACCTCAAACCTGCATTCAAAGATTCCCTGGGCTTCTCCTCTCCTCCCCGCAGGGCTGGCATTTCAAGTGCGTATGCAGAACTTTTATTAGGTATTTAAAATGAATAGCACACTCTTGTCCAGAGCCCCATTGTTCCTTC
Source organism: Plecturocebus donacophilus (assembly GCA_004027715.1). Lineage (NCBI taxonomy): Eukaryota > Metazoa > Chordata > Mammalia > Primates > Pitheciidae > Plecturocebus > Plecturocebus donacophilus. Next base: position 24,238 of record PVKP010031962.1, on the reverse strand, counting down.
ATTCCAACAGGGGAGGGAAAAGTAGTAACTCTTTCAGTTCTAAGCGAGAAGCAAATGGCATAGTTCTTTTACAAAGGGAACAATCCCCACTCTGCGGGTAAAGGAAGTCTGTGGGCGGCTCTCCTCACACACCCTTTAGCCCAACTTCTGCACAGTATCAACACTGGCTTGGGCTGAACCTTGTTTTCCCAGAATATAAGAGTGCGAGAGAGTCACCAGCCTTTCTGGAAACTTCCACCTCACAACCTCCTTTACTGCATTTTAGTGCAAAGAGCATGAGACCACGACAGCCTGGCCAGCACTTTCTTCCCCACTAGCCAGCTGTGGGGCAAAGCTACCTTGCATTATAAGGTTCGATGTTCTTACCTGCAAATTAAAAATCACACCTCCAGGACCATGTTTGTATAACTTGTAAATTAAATTATTTTGGAAATAATAGTTGCCAAATCAAATTGTTGTTTTAAACAATTGTTGATTAAACAGACTTTTGTTTACTCCACAACCCTTAATCTCCCATCCCTAGTAGATCCCAAAACACCTGTTTCAAAATGTTGAACATTTATAATCCTTTCTGCTTTAAGTTGTTCTGGAAGTTGCCTCCATCTACCTCAGTGAAGCGGAGAAGCGAGTGTCTAGTTTGTGATGACCTGCTTAGCATCAAAGGTGCTGCTTCCTTTTGTTCACGCTCCCACCACCTGTCTACCTGTCTACCTTCTCTATGCAGTTCAACACCTGTCCATTCACTTGGTGATTTTTAAGGATACATGACATAGTTAATTATTTTTTCATCAAATTTGGAGTCCATATTTGGATTCCACACTTTGTACAATAAGGGTGTGAATGTGCCCTCACCTGCATTCGCCTCGTCTCTCTGCTGACTTTGTATTTTGCCATGTTAATTTCAGTAACTTTCTATTAAGCTCTGGAACATCACTCTCTCCTGTTTGATCTGCCCATTGATTCTAACTGAAGATACAGAGCTTCATAGCATTGTGTCTAAGTGTTGCTACAGACGAAGATAATGATTCAACAGTTTCCTAACATGAAATTCTTTTCTCCAGCAACTTCCTTAAATGCTTCTTGGCTTTCACATCGACATGATATTTAGGAATGTTCTTGAATTTCTTGCTTTTGTCATCTGACTAATTTCTTCCAACAATTCATCACACTGTCTAGCCTGGAGAATTCTCCCTAAATAGAGCTCTCCCTCCTGGACCCTTCTCCCTTTGCTCTGATAGAAAGTGCTGGGTCTGTGCCCACAGCCCTCAGCCTGCGACCTGCCTGGGACTTCTCCTGCGTGCGGGAGCCTCTTCTCCTGGCATCCCAGGTTTCCTTTCATTCCTGGGATTACACTGCTTCCCAGGAGAACGACTTCAAACAGTGCTTCCAGAACATCTGCGTGGGAGGATAAACCCACAAAGGCTTGAGTGTTTCTCAGTCTAGCATGCCTTGCTGTACTCTGCTCTTCATATTTTATATGAAGGTGTAAAAGTATCAAAATCTCACTGTTACCTCGACCTCCTGGGCTCAAACGATCCTCCCACCTCAGCCTTCTGAGTGGTTGGGACCTCAGGTAAGAACCATCCCCAGCTGATTTTGAAAACTTTTGCAGAGAAGGTGATCAATCTATATTGCCCAGGCTGATCTGACACTCCAGGGCTCAAGCAATCCCTCCACCTGGGCCTCCCAAAGTGCTGGGATTACAGGCGTGAGCTACCAAACCCAGCCCTAATACCTCTTTTAATATATCTATAAATAAGCAAGAAATGTGAAGTGAGTTATACCATTTAAATTAAAAGCCTTGTAATGAGACTGAAATGGTAAAATTTCACTTTGACACTTTTGTGTATACATATACACCAAATCATATACAGCCAAATCACCTACAGTTGTTCTGATTTCAGTACAAGTGTTTCCTGCATATCACAATTGGTTTAGTCATTTTTTTGTGTTTCAAACATGAATTAAACTCATTATTTTTATCAACTGTACTAGGAGAATGGTATTCAAAGTTGAACAAGGAGTTCAGATTCTAGTTAACTTGATTAATGTTTCTTCTTTTTATAAATAGCTTTAAACAAACATCAGTTGTAAAGTATTTAAATCGTTCAAACATAAGCATCTGTTATGTGACACATCTTCTTCCATAGATTCATATACGGTTGAATTTACTAGACTCTGAAAGCCTATGAGCACATTTTATTAGAGATTCATTTTTTTCATTCATGTATTCATTTAATTTGCAACGCTTTGAATTTAATAAAAGCTCAATAAATGTGTTTTAGCAGAAAACACAAGCTTGGAAGGAGTATAAGTCTTCATAACATAATTATATAACTTTATAATATTCCAGGCAATCCTTCAAAAATATTCAGCTTCTAAGGTTGTTCTTAATGTCTTCATGATCAAGTTGGTCTCTAGTTTGAGAATGGAATAGCAAATTAAAATATAAACATCTCTCCTGGTAGAAAAAAAGGAAGTAAAATATAGCATTCTAGTAACATAAGAGTTCAGATTAATTATAAGATTGGCAAGACATCTAAAATAGATCATGCCCCTTAACAAGGACAAAAAAAAAGAGGTAAAAAAGTGCTTGCAGGCCAGAAAATGTCCAGAACTTGGGGTTCTGGTCCAGAAATTGCACTGAGAGATTTTGAACAGCCACAGCGAAGTGGAGAGAGGACACCTTCACAGGGTAGGACATTTCCTAACATAGAATATTTTGTATCGTCTAAAAGTGTGTATCTCTTTCTTCCCTGGAGAAGATTATCCTAGCTCTAGGTAAATGTTGAAGTTAGATGATAATTAAATATATTTAAATTAATCTTGACTCAACATAAATGTTGTTAAGAAAGTTACCTTGGTTTTCCTAAAGAGTTTTTTTATATTAAAAAATTAAGTCCCTGCAAAGCTATTGTGTGTGCATGCACAGTGAGTGTCAAAGATCAAGACAAGAAAATGACTCAATATATTTAATTTCTCAGTAAATTTACTGTCTAGATACATAGGAATTTGTTTTACACAGATAAGGCTAAGAACAAAAGTGGTTGACTCCTAACTCAGTAAATTTGAACTATAGAAGATTTATGAAATCCGGCATTTTATTTTTCTATATTAAATAGCCTTACATTAAAAATGGTAACATTTATTACACATAGATACCCAATCTCCATCAATCATATTGACTTAATAGCAACTAGTTTTAAACAGAAAATGATCCTTGTTTGTTAGTATTTCTACTGTTTCCTTACAATTCTATTTAACTTCCTTTTCAATTAAACAATATTTTTATCCTGGAAACTAATGAGTATGGCCTCAAGTTTTTATAAATAGGAATGTGACCACCTTGGGACAGAAACTCTAATGACAGAAACAAAACAATTACAAATGTGAATCTTTAGATTTCAGACTGGAACAAACCAAAGCATTTGTGAATTAAGAAAAAACATATATCGGGAATTTTAGAGGAATCCCATCAGTAAACATAAAACAAAGCAAAAGCTGCTTCCCAGTAGGGCTGGGGGCACGCATTCCCAAAAGGCAGTATATGGACTTCCAGAGACCCAAACCCCAGGAAGACAACCACACTAGTAAAGTCATTTAAAAATTCTTAAGCGTCCAGAAATTGTCCTGAGTGTATGGCTGATAAGGAGACATCCATTCATAAAACTGGCTGAAATTGGCAAAAGCAGCGAGAGTCTGCGCTTCGCTCTCCTGCCCAGCCCTGAGCTCAGCGAGGTGTGACTCAGGACCACGTGCAGAGCAGATGGCACAGAACACACGGCGCAGGGCCCCGTCAGGGCGGGCCTGTGTCCAGGCGTCCTCACCCCCACAGCTCTGCGATGGAGAGGACAACGTCCTCATGCCCCGCAGGGCCCTCTCAGAGGACAGAGCTCGACTCCACGGAGGACAAGCCAGGAGCACTGGAACTCGGGTCCCTGCACCCTCTGGGACCTGGAGGTCGCACACAGAAAAGCAAATGAGAAAAGTGGGAGCCATGCTCCCTGGCCCATGCTCTGCCCACACAGCAGGGGTCACTCTGAGAGAAGCAGCTGCTGTCCCTGCACCGGCTTTGGAGAATTGGCTCAGAGATTTTCCCAGAAGTAGACGCAGGCCCTGGGAGCAGAGAGACCCCCCCCCTCTCCCCAGGGGAACCTGCTTGACACTGGGTGTGAGGATTTCCCTCTGCAGGAAGTCAGTTCAGACTCCACAAAGCAGAGGTTTTGGTCACTGCAAGCCTGCTTAGTCACGTTTTTAAGAGATGAAATCTATTAATCCCCATGGGGGCACCAGTCACTTTGGCAAGTACTAGAATTAAAACGCACAAGAAAGTCTCACCTCTCCAGTGATTTTTTGAATCTAACTGAAAGAACAACATCCATTAGAAAATAAGTACAATGAAAAAAAAAGGTATATATGTGCTTGCTCCTAAGCATTCACTGAGAAATACAGTGGGTGTTAGGAAGGCTGTTGACCGGCCCCCACTGAGTGAGGGCATTTTATTTATTTTTTTTATTGCACTTTAAGTTCTGGGGTACATGTGCAGAATGTGCAGGATTGTTACACAGGTGTACACGTGCGCCATGGTGGTTTGCTGCAGCCATCCCCCAACATGGACATGAGATATTTCTCCTAATGTTAGCCCTCTCCAATCCCCCAGCCCCCTGCTATCCCTCCCCTAGGCCCCCCACCCATGACAGACCCCGAGGGCAGGACACGGGGAATGTGGTGAGGGAGAAAGCAGATGGGCTGGAAGCCCATGAGGGATTTATGCAAAGGACTCAGCCCAACTCAGCCTGCTTTCTCACCCGCCGGTATCAGCCTTTTAAAGAGAAAGCAGTTATTTGCATGGAGATGTTAGAGAAAGAATTTAAATCCCAAGAGACACAAAGGTATACACAATCAGTCAATTACACAATCTTGCTGCGATTTATCATTGGGAGTTCAGAACTATATATATAAATATATGTTATTTTTATGGTGGCCTCTCATACACATGAAAATAAAATATTCACTAACTGACCAATTGTTGTCCTTAATTCTGAAAACTTACCATCTTTGTTTTCATAAGGTAGATGACTTTTTGTATACATGCGTGGCTTTTACAATATTCATAAATATGTTTCATGTATGTCTGTGTAAAGGTGAGAAGAACAATTTTTATTAAATTACTGTCTCAATATAATCAATGTGGTTGTTCAGTCTATATAGATTGTTTTTATACCTTAAAGTGATGCCTTAATGCTTCTTCTATAACTGTGCTGGTCTCTGATAGATGAACAGGAAGACCATGTTTCCCAACTATAGAAATTTATTTTATCAGTGGAGCAATTACATGAAGATCAAATGGAAAGGTTGTTCAATCATGTGTCTTGTGGGATTGGGAGTAGGGGAAAATGCACTTTGACAACCAAAGCACAATTTTAAAAATCATGATATTAGTGCATAATTTTATTAAACAACAATGTCAAACTGCTGAATTAAGAAGAGCCGGCTGGGCAAAGTGACTTGCCTGTAATCCCGCACTTTGGGAGGCGGACGCTGGTGGATCATTTGAGGTCAGGGGATCGAGACCAGCCTGAGCAACATGGTGAAACCCATCTCTACTAAAAATACAAATATTAGCCGGGTGTGGTGGCGTGCACCTGTAATCCCAGCTGCTAGGGAGGCTGAGGCAGGAGAATTGCTTGAGCCCAGGAGGCAGATGAAGGTTGCAGTGAACCAAGATCATGCCAGTGTACTACTCCAGCCTGGCTGACAGAACGAGACTGTGTCTCACACACACGCAGTAAGAAGAGCTAATAGGTCATTGTCTGTAAAAAGGCGATTAGCAATCAGTGGCATTTAATAAAGTTGATTTTGCAGGGTGTCTATCAGAGCCATAATTATTTTTTATAATTAAGGTAGGTCACATTTTATTCACTGTATTGAAAATGATCCCAACGTTGTCAAGTTGATGAATTTTTATGAAAGTATTCAATGCACATATGAATCATCAGTTTAAAGACCAATCATTAACATTTCATGCTCTCTAACATTAATTTTCCTTCAGGCAGTAACAAATTGGTGAAAGTATGAGAATATGATCTAGGTAACAGCTTTCACACACTGCCTTACTTTTCATTTTAATTGTATTGCATTTATATTGACTGATCAAATTACTTTTTATCTCCTTAAACATGACAACTTTATTTAACTTTAATTTTGAAAACTGCATCGACACTGAATTCCATGATGATGTAGGCTACGAATTTGAATATATTCATTCGGTCTTAAAATGTTGAACCTTGAAGTTTTCCTCAGTATTGGCAGCTTCCAAGGTGTGTGTCTTTAATTAGTTCAATGCTTTGATTGTATTCCCTAACAGTCCCGAAGCACAGGACCAATGCATTCACCCAACCGTAATTACCCTTCGCAAATTGTCTTTTATAGAACCTGATGGAGACACTTTGCAAAATAATTTTCAGAAATGCAATTTTTATCATCTTCTTTACTATCCATCAATATAATTCATAGCTGTCATTTTAAAGCTTTAATTTCCTGGTGGGCATTGCATTATTGCACATCCAGGATAAAGGATTAGAAAAGGCTACATCCATTAATGTGAATTTTCCGGCAGACAGAAGTTTGCTTTTCAGAGCTTTGCTCACTAAGCTGATCTTGCTCAATCCCATACCATCCCAAAGCTAATTTCCACACCCTCTTTCTCATGCCCATCCAGAAAGAGGTGCAAGTGCTTAAAACAAGGAAATCATCCTAAGTGAATTTCCATGTCATTTAACTCTTCACTGCTTTGCTTTACTTGTCATTTTCTTAAATTGACAAATAAACAACTCAGATAAAATAAAAGTGTATACCTAACATATACATAACGTGTACAATCTCAATGTGCCTTTCGAGTTTTTTATAGTCTAATTTTCTGGACAGATTTCTTTTCAAATAGTGGAACCATCCTTATTTTTTCCCCAAAGTTTCAAAAACATGCAACACAAAATTACACTGAGATTTGTGACAGTGTCTGAGGTCCCTATACGAGGAAATCAAAACAATTGAAAAAATAAGCACATACTTGTATGGGAAGACGCTGTAGGGGGAAACCTGTGAATGGGCCCCCCTCGACCGCTTCTTACGCAGTTCTTTGTTCGCTCCCATTTCCTGACTGCATCCAGGCAGCCTCTGGCCCTTATTTGTGTCATATATACATAGACTCCCACCCCGGTCCTGATAGAAGAAGAGTTCTATTGCGTAGAGATGGAGACCCACAGCAGGAATTTCACAATATTGGAAGTAAAACATGCAAAGAAAATGTTTTCTTGAGATTGTGTGAGATAGCAGAAGAGCTGGATAACTCAAGAGGCTGGACATGGCCCCTGTGTGTGGACTCCAAACACTCAGTGAGCGGCTGGTCAGCACCTCACAGCAAGGGAAGAGGTCATGGAACTCATCAAGAAATAGAATTAGGAGAAAAGATCAAAATGTGTTCAGCAGTCAAAAAAATTCAAACAACTTAAGTCCACACAAGCTGAGAATAAATAAATACCAAACTATGTGCTGACAACCATACTATCAAAAGTATGGTTTTAGGTGGAGAAAAACAAATCTTGGTGAAAAACATTACAGAAAATATTTTAAAGGCAGTGACATTTTGGCTAGGGCTTAAAAATGGCTAGGAAGCGCTTTAATATATCACGAGCATATACTTATAAATGTAAATTTGGACTCTACATTCTCAGCCCTTCTCCTTTTCCGAAATAATTGGAGTCATGTAACACTAAAAGACACATGAAACTAAGAAAGTTTAAAATTGTTCTGAGTTTCTACACAATAATAGAGTTATAAACATTGTTAAGATATTGTCAAAACTAAAATTGTATTTATATTTTATGATATTCATAACTAAATTGTATTATTGTATTCTTTAGCTAAGAAATCAATCGAAGTGAAACAAAAAGCCATGTAGACCATAAGAATTCAATGAAGTCCTGACTTAGAAAAACCTATACCAAATCAGTAGCTTTCCTACGTCTCACAAATGATGAATTACAAAATGCTATGAAGAGGACATTTCTCAATCCCAGTGAAATGGAGGAGACATGCTCCTCATATTCCTCCCACTCACTGTAGCTAAAACACACACACTATGTAAGACAATCAGGAAAGCTCTGAGCCCACTGCACTGAGAAGAAACTGGACTTGATGAGGAGGCTGATACTCAAGGAATAACATGGTGATGATGTTCTTGGGCTTCCTTTCGCCTCTTACGTATCATGGATTGCGTGCAGAAGAAGTTACAACCCCTAAATATTAGTAAGGCAGACTTTTAACATAGCCCCAAGAAAAGCCATTTCTCTTACGGCAAAACAACATAAAAGGGGCAGTCTAAAGAGACAAAACGTTTTTGGCAATAATTAGCCCATGCCAACCTAACATCATTAAAACACAATGCAAACATTAGCAAAAGAAAGTAGGAATGGACATATTCGCAGCAGATAAAGTAGAATTCACAGCAAATTCCAGAAATAAATTCAACACCTATGGGATGCAGCCGAAGCAGTTCTAAGACGGAAGTTTATAGTGATAAATGCCTACATCAAGAAAAATGAAAGGCCACAAATAAACAATCTACTTTTATACCTCAGAGAACTAGGGAAAAAAGAACAAGCTAAGCCTAAAGTTTCCAGAAGGATGAAAATAATAAAGATCAAAGAATGAAATAAAATAGAGATTAGAAAAACAGTAGAAAAGGTCACCAAAACTAATAGGATATTTTTTTTTTGAGATGGGGTCTCACTCGCTCAGCCAGGCTGGAGTGCAGTGGCACTGACTGCAAACTCCATCTTCTGGTTCCAGCAATTCTCCTGCCTCAGCCTCCCAAGTAGCTGACATTACAAGTGCCCACAACCACGCCCAGCTAATTTTTATATTTTTAGTAGAGACGGGGTTTTACCATGTTGGCCAGGCTGGTCTTGAACTCCTGACCTCAGGTGATCCACCCGCTTCAGCCTCCCAAAGTGCTGGGATATTATTCAGGCAAAAAAAGGATGAGGGAATCTACCATTCGTGACAATGTGGATTAACTAGGCACATTATGTTAAGCGAAATAAGCCAGGCACAGAAAGACAAACACCCACCTATATGTGGCTCTACAGAAGAGCTCACAGAAGCAGAGAGAAGAATGAATGTTACCAGGGGCAGGGGATGGAGAATGGGGAGTTGTTGGTAGAAAGGCACAAACTTTCACTTCTGAGATGAATAAGTTCTGGAACTCTAACCTATAGCATGGCGACTGTAGCTAACAATTTTGAATTATATACCTGAAATTCACGTAAATGTCCTAACCACAAGGCAACGCAAAATAAAATAAAAAGGTAACTGGGTGAGGTGTTAGATGTGCTATTAAGTACATTGATGATGGTGATCTTTTCACTATATATATTACCATATAACACATAAAATCATCATGTCATAGATCTTAAAATCATATAATTTTATTTCTCTATACCGCAATAAGTTTGGAAATGTTTTTAATTAAGAAAATTAATGGAAGTATAAAAGTCTAAAACTGATCTTTATATTTCTAATTATATTCCAATAACTGATATGTTTTACTTTATTCCTCTTATGGTATATATATTTTTTATTTGTAATGGTTTATCTTTGTGTCGTAAAGATGACACTTGAGTTTTAATAATGTGGTGCTACTCATACAATCTGTATAATAAAAAGTACACAGAACATGTTACCTTCTATCACTATATCAGAGCATCTATTAGGACTAAGACCGTGTCTGCACTTGACTCACTACCACGTTGCATGTAACTAGCACAGGGCCTGTACCTGCATTTATGCAGTCACCTGCTGGAGTGAAGTATTTTGAAAAGCTCTATGAAATTGTGATAATCAAGTTGTTCAACAATTTGGAGAATTACAACAAAGAAAACAGATAAAAATGTGGAGAACTTCTCCAGGGACTTGGAATTTTAAAATAAAAGTAAAATTTTAGAACTGAAAGTGCAATAACAGAAATAAAGGCACTTGTAATAATGTATTCAGCAGTAGATGAGACAATTTGTGAAATGAAATTTGAAACAACAGAAAATATTTGAGTTAAACACAGAAAATAAAGAATGGGTAAGAAGAAGGGAACAATAAAGATATATAGACATATTTGAAAAAGATCTAACATGCATGCAATTATAATACACCAGGAGAAAAACAAGTAAATGAGGCAGAAGCACTATTTGAAAAAAAATAGCTGGCAACTTTACAAAACCAAGGAACTGTACAGATTCTGCCGTGCACAATGTTCTGCAATCCCCATTATGATCAGTGCAAGGGAAACATGTGGGTGTATAATAGACTGATAAAAAAGCAACAGCCAGAAAAAAAAAGGAATAATAAAAATATAATTTTAAGGTAGTATCATTAAAACTAAAAGCTTATTACTGAACAAAATTTTGAAATAAAGAAGACAATGAAAAGGTATCTCGAAGTCCTGAAAGTAATTACCAAACCAGAATCCATACTATCTTTCAAAAGTGAAAATGAAATAATGATTTAATGACCAAAAACACTCATAATTTTGTACCAGCAAACCTACACTAAGAGAAATACTAAAAGTAGTTCTTCAAGCAGAAAGAAAATAAGCTAAGAGTTAAGATAAAATTATAGGAAAGAATAAAGATCAACAGTGAGAATTATTATGTAACTACATAAAATTGAGCATTGGCTAAATATTGACCTTCAAAATTAATAATATTGGCGGCCCTATCGCTTTTCAGTGCATGGCAAAAAAACATAAAATGTAGAGGGTGGTAAGTTGAGATAAAGAATCACCATCTTAAGAATATAAATGAAATTCTATATGAATCTAAATGTTAGATTCTGTAAGGTGAGGTTGCATGTTAAAATCCTTACTAAAATGGTAGACAGAATCCACAAGTAAAAAATTAATGAGAGAAAATCAAATAAATATTTGACTAAAATTACCCAAAGCTGTAGGAAAGAGAGAAATGCTCTGTTTGTTTTGTTTTTTGTTTGTTTGTTTGTTTTCCTTTTTTTTTTTTTTTTTTTGTGACAGAGTCTCACTCCGTCCCCAGGTGCCAGGCTGGAGTGCAGGGGCGCGATCTCGGCTCACCGCAGCCTCCGGGTTCAAGCGATTCTCCTGCCTCAGCCTCCCGCGGAGCTGGGACCACAGACGCGCGCCACCAGGCCCAGCTAATTTTTTTTTTAGAGTTTAGTAGAGACGAGGTTTCACCATGTTGGCCAGGACGGTCTCGATCTCTTGACCTCGTGATCCGCCCGCCTCGGCCTCCCAAAGTGCTGGGATTACAGGCATGGGCCACCGCACCCGGCCCGCTCTCAGTTTTATGAAATAAATGTTTTGGAAAAAAATCTACTTTAAAGTTGTGCTGAATTAAGTATTCTAATGAAGAATCAAGAGAGTCAGATGAGAAAAGAATAATGCTGTAAATTATAAGACACAAAACTTAAATATAGGACTTGGTAATGTTGACAGTAAAAACAAGAAAAGGTGTTCTGCAAAGACACTAATAAAAAATCTAGGTTATTCATATGAACAGCATATGAAGAATAGTTCAATTAAGGGAGGTGACAATTTTTGACCATATGAACTTAATAGTTAAAACTAACCATGTACTTTCAGACACTTACGATTTACTAAGGCTTAAAAGCAACATTAATATCTAGATATATGCTTTACCTGCTTTAAACATAGGTACGTATTTTTATGAGAAAATTAGATTTTAAAAATCAACAATTAAGATAGTGCACTTTCAATAATAATCTATAAATACTTACTTCTTATAAATAAATGTGTTTAAATAATTTCCTTAAAAGGTAAAATTCAGACCTTAAGATAATTTCATTTTTTTAAACTTATGGAACTGCAAAGACCAACGCATGAAATTATATATCAAAGGTTTGTGCTTTAAAATTTCCATTGGAAAAAAACTGTGAGTGACATCATTATTGGATTTTAGCATAGATCATATTATCAAAATTATAGAAAGATAATCTATGTTTGACTCAAAATCTTGGAAACGTTCCTGAAGGTTTTATTTCGGCACCGATTTGCCACATGAAATTTTCTCTGACTGATGGAATAAACAATAAAATACTTCAAATGTTTTCTACTATGTGCCAAATAATTTTCACAGATAATTAAATACCAAGAATTGAAACAATGAACCACAGAAGGAAATTTAAACAATGTACTGTGGAGGAAAATTTAAACTTTGTTGATTAGCCTTGAGTCCAGAGGTTATGAAATGGTTTGAAATTCTTATGACGTCTTATAAATTTGATGAAAGTTGATGGAAAAATAATAGTCTAGTAATTTTTAAATTACATTTAAAAATGTAATTACTAGAATTATTTGGTTTTCATAAACCACATACTACCAGACACACCAGTTTTATTTCAAAAGAAGTGGTTCCATTGTTGAACCACGAATATTGATTTGATGAAGATTTTATTTAATTAACTTAAGGAAACTGGCAAAGATACAGAAATCACAGAAAAATTAAGTCATATGAGACAAAATAAAACAGAACATTTATTCTCTTTACAATTTATGAAATATTGAGACATTGACAAATGACATTAATAATGTTCTATGAGTGAAAACTAAAAAGAAATTAATATTAAGGCAACTATTTACATTAAGTTTTAAGATCTCTCATTAAATATCTTATCATTAAATTTTTAAAACTTGATTATGACACAAACGTTTTATAATGTCAACATTATTAGAAAAGTAATTAGAAGTTAGAGTATCATAATCTAAAAGAGAATTCAACTCACAAATAATGTTTTGGACATTGAACCATGTGGAAAACTAATGGAAAAGTTTGAAGTTACTACTGAGGGCAGACCATGTGTCAGAAAGCTGAGCTAGAGATAACCACCCCAAATGGAATTTACAGGCAAAACTTGCTATTTTTTCTTTAAAAATATGTTCATTTTCTCAAAAATAGCAAATAACTGGAAATGATTAGAATGACTTAATGAAAAACTATTTTTCTGAGACGGAGTCTCAATCTGTCGCCCAGGCTGGAGTGCAATAGCAGGAGCTCAGCTTGCTGCAACCTCTAACCCCTGGGTTCAAGTGAGCCTCAGCCTCCCTAGTAGTTGGAATTACAGGCATGTGCTACCAGGCCCAGCTAATTTTTGTATTTTCAGTAGCAATGGAGTTCCATCATGTTGGCCAGACTGGTCTCAAATTCCTGGCCTCAAGCCCTCCTCGGCCTTCCAACGTGCTGGGATTACAGGTGTGAGCCACATGCCCAGCCTTGATCAGTATTTTTAATACTACCACTTTTAAAATTCAGTAAACAGTTTTACTAATGATATAGACAGGTGATAGATAAATATGTGAACAAATGGATAGAAAGATAAGATAGATGAGGTAGATAGATGAGAAGATAGATTAGATCGGTAGGTGATACATACATACATACATAGAGAAGATAGAGAAGAGAGAGAAGATAAACAGATATAGATAGATAGATAGATAGATAGATAGATAGATAGATAGATAGATAGATAGATAGGAATAATTTTGGAAAAAGGAAATATCACTTTTTGAAATGACTTTTTCTCAAAAAAATAAAGCCAAATAGAAAAACAGATGAAACTTCAGGGTAAGAATTATATATTTGAAAAATAGCCCAGAGAAGCTATTAATACTAAAAGTATACCTTGATGTATTGATTACTTTGACAATGTTTACTTCTTTAAATTCTACCTGTGTTCCACAGCATTTTGGCTGCTAGAAAATGAATGGTATTTAAAACACATATGTGAGGCTTTGTAGGTAACACTGTAGCTGGCTAAATCAAAGTTAAATAATTATATGAAGAATGTGGCTTCAAAAACTATGTGGTCTGGAGGAAACAAAATGATGTCATGACATCATAAATGGGCACTATCTGGAGAAGTTTGGGACAATTTCCTTGAAGACGTGACACTGGAGCCCTTTCTTTCGTAATAGTAAAAGTTAAAAAAGAAAAATATCTTTCATTTGTCATATTTTAGCATAAACATTACAAAAGCATATTAGTTCATGGGGGTGGGGGGGAGTCTTTCCAGGCAAAGTTTCAGAGGAAATGTTTTTAACCACGTATTTGTCTCCACCTGAGTGCGATTGATCAATGCAGTAGATGGTGTCCTCAACCTCATGTTCCCTTAATCAGCTGGACTCGGAAAGGGTGAGATGCCAGGGCCATGCTTCCAGGCAGAGTGCAGGATCGAAAAGACCTGATCTAACTAAAAGGGGAGAAAACTGAAAATAAATAAATAGTCCAAATTTGAATAGTCTCATGTAGCTTTTGCCTGCAAAACGCAATGCACAAGATCAAAACAGATTCTCCAAGGAAGAAGCATATGCCTCAGCTACCCAGTATGTAAGGTAAGAGGAATCATTATTCTTATGATCAATGCACTTGTCTTGACTAATCAAAGTGTTAGTCTTTTAGTAAATCAAAACTAAACGTGACTGTCTTTCAATTGTATGTCACCATTGAATTCCAAAGAGTCTCATGGTATCATGTGTGAATGTTTCATAAACAGACGAAACGTTCGAACATCAGCTAATCCAAGTGTAAGAGCTGCATTTCCCTGGGCACCTTTATTCAAAGAGTGTCTCTCAGAGAATGTCGAAGCCAATGGGGAGGGAATTATGGGAAGGTCATCTAGAAAACTGTTCCCCCAGAATCCACCTGAGTCCAGTGGAGATTGGTTTGGGAAGCATTTGCCCCAGTTGTAAAGTTCTTTCCCATGAGGAAATGTATTCAAACACAATTTTAATAAAAGAACAAAAATTAATTAACCTATAAAACAGCATAGATTCTCCAGAGTTTTGTACTTAAATATAATTAAGTATCCCAGCTGAAAATAGCTCTGACTTATCTAAATTTTGAAGACTAATCTAGTTCACTATTCTGTGTCTCTGGATAGTTGTTAATTATGTTATTATTACTCTCATTAATATTAGCAGTGTTCATATTATTTGAGTTTCCTCTTACCTTTTGTAAGAAAATACATTTGTGCATTTTTTCTAGATAACAATAAAAGGATTTGTAGAAAACAATTTGTGTAGCACATCTTCCTTGACATACACAGCACATCATTCATGGTAGTAGCACCATGAATATCCTACTTTGGAAGCTGAAAAATAGAATCTCACGACTGAAATGGTAGAACAGTCACATTTTGTAAAATTCATGTATGTCCCCTGTGAACCATGGGTACAGTTTTCTATTACTGTCATTGTTTAACCAAACACCATCAGATATTCACCAAAGTGAGAGAGAGGAGAGAAAGAGAGGGCGGAATATAGTATTACATATACAGAATATATATGACATTTTATATATAAGATAATGTACTGATAAGTATATGTTATATATCATATATACATATGACAATGTACTGCAGGTCTCCAGGAATTACTATGTGCAATATTCTTCAAAAGGCACAATCTCATAGTTCATATAAACAGCAGTACCAGAGTTTATGCAATTTCCAGCTATATGGTTGCGTGAAATTGTTCCAATAATATGTAATGTAACATACAACATATGATTTATATAATTAAAAAGTGCAAGGACCTCACCTTGAGGTGTACATGTGTTCATGAAAAGCTGCACCTCATAGTTGAGGAAGCAAAAATTTCACCAACTTTAAAAATATTATTGACTTTAGCTAATCCAATGCTGTTCTTTTGCAAATTTATCAACAGAAAACCTACCGGTATAGCTAATGCTGTTCATGAATCTCATGCCTGGTGAGTGGTGCTTGTTGTCTGATGTTTACGGCTCTGTTATGATCTGTTTAAGATATAGTTGTAGTTTTCAGACCTTACAAATTCATGCAATTTATACTCAAAGAGTGATTTGAGGCATTGGGGTATTGCCCTGACCCACCCTTTATTAGATAATCTGATTTATATTCTGTTCCTGACTGTCATTGTTTTCTTGTATGCAGAAAAAGAATTGATTTTATCCTGCTGCTCAAGCTTATGAACCAGGGTAAGTCAGAAAACAAAGTAAAAGAAGCAAATGTGATAAATGACCCAAGGCTATGGAGAAAATCTTTTATTAGAGGCAGAACTCACTCTCCACTCTCCAGTAGAGGCCACTGGTCCTCCTGAATGAATGAATATCTGATAATATCCTTGGATTCATGGGTGAGGCCCCAAGGCATGACAGAGCAAGATATATACTCTTAAAATACTTTGTCATAGGACTTTTTAGAATCTGCTAAGTTACGGGATTTGGAGTTTTCCCTGAATATTCAAAGCTAACTTTCTCTTGAGAACACTTGGAATACAAATGTCATAAAGAGAAAGAAGCCAGGCCACTGGCAACTGAGGAGTGATTTTGGGGACAGTTGCAGAGATGTTTAAAGAGAAAATAACTCAAGATCTTCATGTCCTGTGCAAGGCATTTTTTGCTTCTACTTTCCCATGAAGTATTCAGTAAAATGTCCATACTCATACATGCATGCAAACATTTGTGTATTTTGGGAGTTCTGACAAAATACTGAGTATATTCTCATTAAATAAGGGCCCAAGAATTCCAGTTAACTAGCTGAGATTTACTCCAACTAATTTGAATCTGTCAATTTTCCCCTTTTGCCATATAGTCATGTCCCTTCTGACTTTTGCAAAACTCTTAGACAAAATTTCAAAACAACAAAAACCAGAGACAATTGTCTTCCATTATCACCTACATTATCAGAAAGCTATTTCCATACCCATCCTTGTCCACCATGTGCAATGCCTGCTCACTGCCCTCTAAGAATTACTCCAGTTCTCATTGTTCACTCCTGGGTAAGCGTTCACCATAACTAAGAGTAAAATTGTATATGCAATAAAAAGTCTGCATCTAGATACCAAAGTGAGGCAGTCTCAAATTACCAGCATTCCACTTTCTATCTGCATATCGTTTTAAACTTCATAAACTTCAGAGTTTTGTAAGATTAATAGAAAATCAGGCAAATGGCCAGGGTGAGCTTGTCAGTACACATTAGGTATGCAATAACTAGGAAAATCAGTGACGGTGAGGATAATTATGATCACTGAGACATTCGTGCTGATGGGACAATCACGAATGCTACAATATTTGAAAATTTCAGCATGATGTTTGTATTTAGTGATCATTTCAAATACTAAAATTCTTTGACATTCTAAGAATGTTGCCAGAAAACAGAATAACAAGCGATCAGGCATATTTGGAACAGATTGAGGAATAAATCTACATTTCTTATTACATTGGATATTCACTTTCTTTTCAATCTATGGAAAGAGATGCCAATAGCATCAAGACTGATCTGAAAAACATGTGGGATTAGATTTACTTTTGGTAGGATCATAAGGAAATACCCAATTTTATCCAGATATTTGTATTTCTTCTCATAAAGAACAACTGCATTGGCAAAGGTTGATTTGGTTTTGCCCTAATTATAGGAAAAATCTTTGCTATCCTTGGACTTTATTTTTCCACTTTTCTGATTTACCTGGAATGGTGTGATCAGTGTTTACTTTGACATTAAAAACTTAATCAAAACATAAACGAGTGTGTTCTGCAAACTCTGTGCACCATTCCCACACTTTTTAGAAGCATAGGATACTGGCCTATTCATAAACTCTGGTGTAATGAAACGTGGTGTCATCTAATTCTTAATAGTTCTTCCTCTGGTTCTTTAACTTGTTTTTCTAGAATGAGGAAGTACACTGGGGCTTTGAATGTATTGATATTTCTTGTGTTTCTGTACTTGGAAATCTAAAGGCAGCAAAATTTAGTACCAGTATTTTTCACATTGACGAAACATTTAATTTCTCTGTTTTACAAGGACAGCATAGAAAGACACCATTTTAAAATTAAGCCTCATTTAAAGTTTATTAATTTCTGTTGTGCAACGGGGTATCATCTGTCTCTGGGACTCAACATTTACTATTGGGAGAACACGATGTGTTCAATAATGTGTTAGCTCGAATTGGTTTCCTAAGCTTCAGGAATGTTTTCCTTCTCTGTATTATTCTGTTAATTCCAGCAGTTGGGTTTTTGTATCACATTAGTTAGACTGTGTCAAACAAAGTGGAATAAAAAAAATTATTTTTAATGACATGTAGAAATGAGGAAAATTGTTTGACCATGTATTTTCAACTGCTCTCCCATGCAGGATAGACAGAGGTGGCAAGACCAGAATCTCATCTCCTGATGTCTATTTTCCCTCTGTCTTTCCTCCCTCTCCCTCCTTGGAGTCCTGAACTGTGGGATTCATGATCGCTATCTGTCAAATTGCCTCTCACTATCACACCTTCATCCCTGCCCTCCTTAGTGCTTAGAATGGGCCAAGAATGGCCTGCTGCCTGCCACATTTTTCTAGGTGATTTATCGGGAATAAGGGATCGGTGTTTACTTTGACATAAAAAAACTCAATCAAAACATGAAAGAGTGTGTCTGCAAATCCTATGCACCATTTCCCACACTTTTTAGAAGCATAAGATACCAGATCTACTGGGAAGACATGATCTACATGCCCACAACGAATCCCAAGTGGTTCAGCCTTGCTTGAATACATGCACTTTATCTACAGAAAAAATTAGATTTCAGCCATGGAGAAAATGTGCATACATCCCACCGGAAATCCGATAACTATATAACTATAAGCCATATTTTACTTTACCTCTCTTACTATGATTTTTTTAGAGTTTTAATTGTTAATCATGTCTTTACTTGTTTATTCCATTTCTTTAATATCCATACACTTTTAGATATCAGAAATGTATTTTTTCTGTTGGTTTGTTTTGGGGTTTTGGGGGATTTGTTGTTTGTTTTAGAGACAGGGTCTCTGTTGCTTACCCTAGAGGGCACACTGCAGCCTCAACCTCCCCAGACTTAAGCCATCCTCCCACCTCAGTCTCCTAAGCATCTGGGACTGCAGGCTTGCACCACCACGCCCACTGATTTTTATTTTTCCGTTGTTTTGTAGAGATGGGCCCTTTCACACTGCCAGGCTGCTTTCACACTCCCGGGCTTAAGCAGTCCCCCTCTTCCAGCCTCCCAACGTGCTGGGATTAAAAGCATGAGCCACCATGCCTGGACAGACACCAGAGATATGTTTTTAATATCTTTACTTTGGGATATTTATTACTTACATTTTTAACAAATAAGTAATCTACAAAATTATTCCTAGAGCTTTCTGGTTTCAGTAATGCCATACAAGGCCCAACACACTGCAAAGGTTTAAAACTGTACAAAGGGTGTGCTCTTCATCCTGCAAATCTCAGACAACGCTTCTACAGCTTCCATATACATTTAGAAATTAAGGACAGTATGTCTCACTTGCCAATATGATAAAGAATAATCTGTGATAAAAGATACTAGAAAAAAATTAGAACTAAAAACTTATTTACTACAAATTTTGATATGAAATTTTAAAATTAATTTATTGTTCTTTTTAGACTTAATGAGACCGATGTTTACACAATTTACTTTTTAAAAGAAAGTAGAAAGGATCAAATATTAGCAATAATAGTAGAAATCAAAGGAACAGCAAAAAACATACAAATATGTTCTAGACAGGTTAACAAAACCTAGAATTAGCTTTTTAAAAAAACATGTAATGTTGATAAACCTGAGAACACCGATTGAGGAAAAAAGACAGTAGAAATAATCAATGTTAGAAATAACAAACGTGTATCATTGTCACTTTCAAAGTTTTTAACAGAGGTAATGACACATTAGGAAGAATAAAACGTCAGTGATTTTGAAGTATGTATTAAATAGCTTAATCCTCAAAAACATACTTCACAAAGCTTGGCCAAAGAGGTACAGAAATCAAATCATCATTAAATTTGTAAATAAGTGAAACTATTATGAAAACTTCAGGCCATAGAAACTATATTAGTGGATTTTACCAAATGTTTAATGAGGAAACAATACCAATTTTTTACAAAACTTTTTAGAAAATAGAGAATTATTAAATACATTCTAACCAGTTTAACATGCCAGAAAAAAAAAAAAAAAACTGACGCCAAATGTTAACAGAGAAATGATAACAAAATGTAGGCCAAACTCATTCATGAATATAGATTCAAATATCCTTAAAGAATGAAATTGATATAGTTAAAAAGTCATCCATAATTAATTTTAGAATAGCATTCTAAAAATCTAATTAAATACCCCTCATCTTAGGAAAAGGGTATGTACAAAATAAGCCTTCAGCTTCTTCAACCTCCTAAAAAATAATAAAGACAAAACCCATCCAATCAGTCTTCATCACCATTATGCAATTTTTCTATCCAGAGGTCAGGAGAGGTTTAAGCTCTGCATCTGTTTGTTGCTTCTTGTGAATGGGCTATAATTGCGTTCAAATTGACACCTTCAAAATAAACACTCGTTTTCATGATTTAACTGTCTGTACTGTCTGCTCAAAGTGTCTACACCCCCAAAATAAAGTTCTGTGATTTTAAAACTGATTCATTATCCACAAGTTGTTGCTTAGGAAAAGAATCATTCAGAGGAAATTGCAGATGCACAGATTTGAATGGATGACTGCTCTGTTTTTGAATTAGTTCCTCCATATGTGTGTGTGCACATGTGCATAAGCGTATGCATGTGCATGTGTGTGTACGTGTGTGCATTGTGTATGTATGCATGCGTGTGAGTATGTGTGCATATGTGTATTGTGTGTGTGCATGTGCATGTGTGTGTGCTTGTGTGCATGTGCATATGCACACATGTGCATGTGTGTACATGTGTGCATTGTGTATGTATGCATGTGAGTATGTGTGCATGTGCATGTGTGTGTGCTTGTGTGCATGTGCATGTGCATATGTGCGCATGTGCATGTGTGTACGTGTGTGCATTGTGTATGTATGCATGTGTGTATGTGTGCATGTGTATTGTGTGTGTGCATGTGCATGTGTGTGTGCTTGTGTGCATGTGCATATGCGCCCATGTGCATGTGTGTACGTGTGTGTATTGTGTATGTATGCATGTGTGTGAGTATGTGTGCATGTGTATTGTGTGTGTGTGCATGTGCATGTGTGTGTGCTTGTGTGCATGTGCATATGCACATGTGTATATTGTGTATGTATGCATGTATGTGCATGTGCATGTGTGTGTGCTTGTGTGCATGTGGGTATGTGTGTGTGCATGTGTGCATGTGTGTGTGTGTGTGCATGTGGGTGCATGTGCACGAGCATATGTGCGTGTGTGTGCTTGTGTGCGTATGTGCATTGTATGTGTATTGTGCGTGCATGTGCATGCACATGTGTGCTTGTGTGCATGTGGGTGCATGTACATGTGCATATGTGCATGTGTTTGTGCATGTGTGCGTGCATGCACCCATCTTCTTTAGTACTTCAGCTTCCTCCTTCCTTTTTTTGTGTGTATTCAGTAGGGCCATCAATGGTAGGCTTAGTTCCTTGCCTTCTGGCATAAGATTCAGATGGAGTGCCATGATTGTGGATAAAAGTATACATGCAGGACTCTGAAACCTTCTGTTGAAAACAGAACATCTTGAGGTATTATTTTTGAGTTATGTGGTGTGGAGTAGAGGAACTGAGTAGGAATGGCGTTGGCTCACTTTTTGAAGTGTATGTAGCATGACTTTCAAACGAGAAGTTGACTGGAGGAGAAATATCCACGAAGCTTGCTTGCAGTGCATCACTAGACACATCGAGGCCCGAGAAAGCAAGGATTCGGGGGCATCTGCAGTGCCATGTTTCCCTCCAGTACAGAGAGTCCTTCTTCTATCCCCAAAAGATGCTTTCTGATTCAAGAGATGCTTCAGTGGCTCAAGCGGTTGAATCATTTCCAAAATGTTAACATGCACAATAGAAATTGTTTGACTTGGTTTTCTTAAGAGGCATGGGATTTTTACCCTACTGCTCACGGACCACAGATGCCAGTGATAGAAGGGGTTGTCAGTCATTGATCCAGTAAATGGTCATTGCCTTCAAACTTTAAAGTCATGAAGCTCAGCACATACCCATTTTTTACATACAGCTTAAATTAATTCAGCATTATTGTGTGAATGATGGTTTCAGATTTTCTACTTGAAATTCGTAGACATCGTTTAGAATCAGGGGAAAATAGAAGAAGAATAAGAGCTACCTTCGGGTCATACTTAAGGGTCAATGCCATCCTGTAACAACTAGGAAAGGTTTCTCTAGGAAAATCTTGTCATGCGGTGTGGCCACCTCTAAACCATTCGGCTAACAGAGCCATGGTTCCCCTTGAGCAGAGTCTGGAGAGATGATGAGGAGCTGCTTCCACCCAAACCAACTTCGATCAGCCTTTTCTCCTATGCCGGAATCTCTGAAAAAGCAAGCATTCCATCTGGTATGAAAGTCGGTTAAAATAGGAATTCGTTAGAGAATTCCAGAACAGGAGTCCCCCAACGGCAGTTTCAGTTTCCACAGTTTCAGCTACCAGTGGTCAACTGTGGTGCGAACATAGGCGAGTGTGGTGCAAGAAGACATTTTGAGAAAGTGAGAACGCATTCATATAACTTTCCTAACAGTGTATTCAGTATATTGCTATGACTGTCATGCTTTATTATTAGTTACTCTCGTTAATTTCAGTAACAGATGTCCTGTGATCCATGCTGTCTGGTGTGCCCTTAGTCACAGAGCTGCAGGGCTGCCGATGGAGCTGCGCTGGGATAACGACCTCGCAGCTTCCGCAGCAGCCCACGGGGAGGCGCTGTTCGCGAGGTCGCTGTGGGCTTGTGCTAGGAAGGGGTAAGCCGGAACTCTGAACTTTCCACCGAATTTTGCTGTGAACCGAACATCGTTGTAGCAAAATCTATACTAAACAAAAACCAAAATGAGGATGTGAGAAAATATTTCCGATTTAGTTATAAGTTGGTCAAATGTTTCTAGATAATTATTTATAATACGGATCAAAACTCTTAAATATCATTTCTTTTGGACTGGTCATTTTCTTTCAAGTCTGTTATCCAAAGCAAATAATCATATATAGCAACGTTTTTATAAATAAGAAAACATATTTTTAAAATTCCTTCAATATTTAATAAATTCTATCAATTAAATCATTATACCTCCATGCCGTGGAGTATTATATAGCTATGAAAATGCATTTTATACATAATTCCAACATCATAGACTGCTGTTACAATATAGTATGAAGAGGAAAGGTGCTAAAAAACATTTTGCATAATATAGAATTGTATGAATTACCGTCGGTAACTCACATGCATTTATAATATATTTGAATATATTTATAATATATTTGAATGAATATATTTGAATGAATGCATGGAATCAAATCAGTTTTAAACTCCATTATGCGCTTATTAACAATGGGAATTGTCCCGGGGAGAGAGCGTCTGGGACCCGCGTGGCTGATGAGTGAGACGTGCACCGATGAGAGGCTGGTGACGGAGGCTCCCGGAAGGGGCTGGAGCGCTTCTTGCTTCGTGCCCACTTCGTGCCCACAGCGGGTCCTGGGGCTTCTGCTCCCGCCGTGTTGCTGCTGCGGGCGCTGCGGTTCCGTTCTTCCACCAAAACCTGATCGATGGCACCGCAGCAATGCAACCGATCGTACAGCAGGCAGCGTAGGTATCTTTCATTAATCTCCTCCTGGTAGGTTTAAAAGACGAAAAAGCCCCTGAGGGTCCCCATTTGCTCTACTTCTTTGCAGAGATCAGAGACAAATGGTTCCTTCCTCTGTTATTCTTGTCTTGTGTAAAGACGGTTTGTACCAGAAAGCCCCTGGTGTAAACAGTGTTGAAACATTGTTGTCAAAGATTAAAGCCCCTCTAATGATCCGACCCCGGGAGCGTGTCTTCTCGCGGGCTGCATTGATGCAGCTGTGCGGAGGCCGCTGCGGGAAATGAGATTCAGCAGGTGGAATGGAAAGTGAGTAAGCAAAACCGAGGCCATCGCAGTATCAGCTTTGCTCCAGTCTTTTACTGTAGGTATAAGAGAATTATAGACAATATATCAGAATACATGCACGTATACCTATACATAGACTAAAATCAGAATACATGCACGTATGCCTATACATAGACTAAAATCAGAATACATGCACGTATACCTATACATAGACTAAAATTAGAATACATGCACGTATACCTATACATAGACTAAAATTAGAATACATGCACGTATGCCTATACATAGACTAAAATTAGAATACATGCACGTATGCCTATACATAGACTAAAATCAGAA
>PVKP010031961.1:12500-26512 GCA_004027715.1 Plecturocebus donacophilus | reverse complement strand
AAAAGAAAGAAAAAATAGAATGAAAGAGAGAAAGAAAGAGGAAGAGAAAGAGGGAGAGAAAATAGAATTCTTGTTCTATTGCCCAGGCTAGAATGCAGTCTAAAAATGAGTATTAAAAACCTCTTTTATGCCAATAATTGTGCTTAACAATGAGGACAGGAAGGAATAAGGGATGAAAATAACAAGCAGCCAACCAATATTTATTTAAACCTGTGAAATGCTATGCAATTGCTGAGGAGTGATTTACTTCCAATTATGTGGTCACTTTTAAAGTAGGTGTAATGTGATACTGAGAAAAATGTATGTTTTGTGGATTTGGGGTGGAGAATTCTGTAAATATTTGTTAAGTTTACTTGTTCCAGGTCTGTGTTCAAGTCCTGGATATCCTTGTTAATTTTCTATCTCGTTGATCTGTCTAATATTGACAGTATAGTGTTAAAGTCTCCCACTATTATTGCGTGGGAGTCTAAGTCTCTTTGTAAAAAAGTTGGACCTTCTTATATCTCCATTGCTTATGCACACAGCCCTACACAAGCTCATGGCCTTCATGATCTCCAGGAAATGTTGCAACTTTTCCAAACCTACTAGGAATATCTTATTCTCTGATTTTTCTTTCATTTTTCTATCTATCCTTTTGTTTGCTCCAGCTAACATCAATGTATCAGGCAGTAAAAAAGTTAACAAACCACTACTATTTTTTTTTTTTTAACATATACTCTGATCATGGGACATTCCTCACTGAATGAGTTCTGTCAGGTCAAATAATGTCAAGCTGTGTGAATGGGGCTTTTAGAAGTTTTCAGGTCAAATAGTTTTTCAGAAGTTTTCAGGTCAAATAATTTTCTGAAAATGTATTTTTTTGTTTGTTTGTTTTGTGGAACTTCAAATCTATTCTGCCCCATCTAGTGACTGCTGTTTTCATAGTTACTGTTGTTCTAAGTCTGCTGGTCTTCAAGGCTATGGGAGTGGAGAAAGAAATATGGAGGGAGAAATGTGGGAATAGGACATTTTAAAAGGTGGCAAATCTTACGGTCCTTAATAAAAGTCAACGTTTAAACAAATGAATAAACACACCTAAATTTATTGCAAGCCTTTAATTAATTCTCAGAGTTTTCAAAAATTGATTTTGACTTCTTTTTGCTGGTATATCTTATTGCTTTTCTGGAGGAGTAGATTTTTAGAGGTCCTTACTCTATTATCTGGAAGTGTTTCCTTCTTATGTTTGCAGAGTTGTTCACACATTTTAGATACAAGTTCTTTACTGGTTATATAATTTGCAAATATTTTCAACTTTGTGGCTTTACTTTTCATCTCAACAGTGTTGTTCAAAGAGTAGAAATTATTAACTTTAATGAGTCTAATATATTAATTATTTTATTTAATATATTGCATCTTGTGTGCCCAAATAAAAATTATTTGCCTAATCAAGGTCACCAAATTTCTCTCATGTTTTCTTCAGGAAGATATATAATTTCAGTTTTTAAAAATTTGTTTTAATTTTTGCATATGACATTAAATATGAATTGAAGTTTATTTTTAAAATACAGATATCTGATTTTTCTAGCATCATGTCTTGAAAAGACTAGACTTTCTAATTGGTATGCATTTGTATCTCAACCAGAAATCTGTCATCCACAAATATGTGGGTCTATTTCTGACATCTTAATAATATTGAATCTTCTGAGTTATGACTTCAGTATATTTTCCATGTATTTATTTCTGTGCTTTAAAAATTTTAATCCTTTAAAATTACTTTCCAGTGTTCCTGTCTAACACAATTGCTGATTGTTCATTACTTCTGTACAGAAATATAGTCTTTTTAAATGATGATATTGTACCCTTCAGTCTTGCTAAATTCACTTATTACTTCTAGTAGTGTTTTTTTGTAGATGTTGTGAAATTTTCTACATAGACTATAATTTTGCCTTTGAACAAAAGCTGTTTTAGACCTTCTTTTTTAATCAAGCTACTATCATTATAAATTTTCTTTATTTTACTGTCTATAATATCTAGTACGATGTTGAATAGAAATGATGAGAGTGGACATCCTTGTCGTGTTCCTGATCTTAAGGGAAAAAAATTTAGTCTCTTACTATTAAATATGATGTAATTCATAAGTTTCCCTGATAAGTGTCCCTTATCAGTTTATAGAATTTTTCTTCTATTTCTACTTCTATGAGTTTTTGCTTTTGTTTTTTTTCCAGAATGAGTTGTTGAATTATGTAAAATATTCTTTTCCATCTCTTTGAAATGGTCACTTGGTTTTCCTTTTTTAGATTGTTAATATCGTAAGTCATATTGATTGACTTTTGAATCTTGCATTTAGAGAATGAAAACCAGTTTTTATGCTATTTTAAAAATATTTCTGGATCTGATTTTAGAATAATTTATTTAGATTGTTTTCAGTTCAAAGCACTTTATAATTTCTATTTTGTTTCTTCATTTACTATTGGTTATTTAGAAATGGTTAGTTGGTTTTCAAATATTTGTGTAATTTTCATATTCTTGGGGATTCCTGGTAATCCTACCTCTAGACATACACATTTTTCGTTCAACTTTTGGTTTTTAACTTTCAGTTTTAACATTGAGTAAAAGAATTTCTGATTTTCCCTTGTTACTTATATTCATTTTTCAGTTATATAGTTGTATGAATTTATCTAACCAGTCACTTAGAGTTTCAATCTAGAATACCAGTCTCTGTACATATTCAGAATGATATAAATCTGATTGAAGAAGAGGTAATGATTCTTGTAAAAACACATATTGTCACTGGTCTCACGTAGGACTAAATAGAGTTGATTGTATTTTGTAACTCTGTTCATCATCAAGCAGATAAGTCCATACTAGGATTCCAGAGTCAGATAAGTCCATACTAGGATTCCAGAGAGTCATGGTAGCTCTGAAGACTGACTACAGTCATGATAGACAAGAATATACAAAAGCAGTGACTCATTTGATCTGTGTAATTTCAAACTTAAGTCTGGATTAAATGTATGCTTACTCTTTCTTCTGGCAATCTCCCTAAAAGTTGGTTCAGATTCTCCCTTATACCTGATTACATATTTTAGAGAGAAACACTTTAAATATTATTTACTTTACTGCTTTTAAATACTTTTATATATGTTTATATTAGTGAGTTTGCTATTTTTAAGTTTTTTATTTGCTATTGATTTTAGGCAGACCTACATCAAAGAAAAATATTTCAATTACAAAAGGTAGATTAAATAAGAAGAGTAGACACTTTTGGCTAATTTCTTGATGATGTGATTAATATCTCTAAATTCAGATAGAATGAGCTCTACTTTTCAAATACAACTGTTTATAAGTTTTTATTTGACATAAATTAATAATGTTACTTTTAATATACATCAATTATACATAGTGTTGGTTTATCTGAAGGAATTTCCTTAAAAATAAACAAAGAAAAGAAAACCTTTCTGACGCTATTATGCAAAAACCATCAGACATTGTCAAACTAAGACAATCATCTTGATTATTTTTGGTTGTTTGGAGGATAAGTAAAATCCACCCAGACTAAAAAGTAGCTCTTGGGAGGCAAGCAATTTGGTTTTGTAATGAAGTGTGCTTTCTCACAAGGTGATTATAATAGAGTCTGAGGGGATAGGGATGAAAGCAGTGGTAGATTATCTTTCATTTCCTAAAGTCTTTCATATCAGAAAGCTCTGGGAATGTGGTTAAATGGTCCTTGGGGGTTGAAGTATCTTCCAGTAAGCTGCTTTGATACTAACAGGGTAACACGTTTAGGACATGAACATCCCAGCATCTGCTCCTTCAGGCACTTTGTTTGGCATGTAATTCATAACTCCTTAATACTAGGCAATGCTGAATCATCCATGGAAAAGTAGAGCTGTTTTTTGCTACACTGTCCTTTACTTCTAATGCTCAATCAGAGATATTTTACACCAGATGCTGCACATGGCATATTGTGTATATGTTTTTATAATGCAAGCACAGTCTTCCAGGAGCACAGTCTTCCAGTACCACCATGCTTCAGATTCTAAGAAATGTCTTTTGTTTTTAATTCAAAACATATATCCAAAGAAGACCAGCTTTAAATAATTTTTTGTCATATATAGATACATTGTTCAATGACAGAATAATCAGATTCATTAGACTTTGGAGACATTTATGATAAATCCATATACAAAGGCATAATTTAAATTTTATGCTCTGAGATAAATAAAAGCACACTCATTTAAATTTCATTAGCAACTTGGGAAATGGGATTTTACTTCGGTATATCCTTTCTAAATAGACTTTTTTTTAAAAATCACATTTTGCCTAAAACCAATTATCTTGCCACTTTTGCCAGATAAGAGAAACAGTGTAGCTGTTACTTTGAAAGTTAACTGGGATTTGGAACTGGTTTTCATGGATGAGATTAAATAGAATAAATTATATTCAAAGAATGTTTTATGATAAATTATGATTAGCTGGTGAGTATATAGGAAAATGAAAAGGTAGACTTCTTTCTATAAGAAGAAAAAATATTATAAAGATCAGTATAAAGGAGATTATTGATTTTATTTGACATGAACAAAAATAGTATATTGGAACAGTATATTGGAATTTGTCCAACTATTAAAAATAGAATATTTACAGCCAGATGAGTTAGAAGTGTTTCAGGAGAAAGAGACTAGTTTTGGTGAGGGAAGATGGTCAGTGCTTACTGTTTTGTAATCAAAAGAGGGAAGTAGATCAAGAGTGCTGTTGGAATATAATCAGGTATATTCAGGGACTTCATTAAGACTGAACAGGGTAAGTACTCTCCCAATGGATCAAGCATTGGGTCTTGTCACGTTACTAATACTATAATAAAAATGCTATCTAAAAACCAAGTAAGTAAAAACTAAACTCAGAGCGACCCATTATTTAACCTTTTATTTCACTGTAGGCAAAATTCTGTGGAGCAATTTGTGAAAAAGAGAAGCTCTTTTTAAAGAGGTCATAGATTTGGCTAGTAAATAAAAAGAATAACTCTGAAACACAAGCTCAAATCTTCTTGGCCATTACCCAGTTGTGTAATTTGTTAAAGGGATTGTAAATAAGTTGGTGTCATTAATTAAATTTGTACATTTGTGTTGCCTCATCTATTCTGTCTGGTAAACACTAGTGCTTAGGTGGAACAACTAGCCCTAAGACATGGGAATTTATTCTTCTGATGGATGTTTATACAATCTTAGGTTATTAGCAAAGAAGCCATTTTACTGCCCATTTTATTTTCTGCTTACTCCTGCCTACCAGGTCAAACAAGTCCATCAAAATCAATATTATTTTATTTTCTCTAAGAATTGGAATAAGTGATGGATGGATAAAGACAAGATGCATATTTTAGAAATTTAAACACTAAACTAGGAATATATTTAGAACATTTTAATTATTATTTGCTCTGGAATTTAAAATTACAGAATTCAAGTCCTGAATATGTTTAATTAATCTCTTTAAAAATACATCCTGTGGTGAAACCTGTCACTGCTAAAATACAAACAATTAGCAGGGCATGGTGGCAGGCGCCTGTAGTTCCAGTTACTCGGGAGGCTGAGGTAGGAGAATCTCTTGAACCGGAGAGGTGGGGGTTGCAGTGAGCTAAGATCGTGACACTGCACTCCAGCCTGGGCAACAGAGCAAGACTCCGTCTCAAAAAAAAACCAAAAGCAACAACAAAAATAAAAAACCCCAAAACCCTGTTTCTGTAAATAGATATACTCAAATTAGAAGGAGATATGAAAGAGCAACACAATATTTTTTAATCACAGTAAAAGAAAAACCTACATTTATATTTCTCTGAGGTGCTATGCACAAATACAAATTAGGGGAAAATTAATGTTTTTTCTATATTTGTGTGAGCTATTCATCATATAAATATCTTCATTCCTAATGATATTAGAAAGGCACACTCTCCGTAAAAAAATGTCGTTTCATTATACCCAACGGCATCTATTGAGCATCATCTGCATACAGATTGTTGTGCTAGAGGTAGGGGCAGGGTGAAGGTTCAGGAACTCTCCTTTGAAAAAATGCCCATGTTTTCAAGGAGCTTAAAGATGAAGTGCTGTAATTCTCAATTTAGACATTCTGAGAATATATGGAGGATCAATGTGGTAGCTATATTTTGGGATAAAACAAATATATCATCAGGGTATATTCCCCTGGGATAAAATATATCATGAAAGGCGAGAGGGAGAGAAACAGTAAGAGGCAAGGAAGGATGGAGGAAAAGAGAGAGATCAGCCTTGTCTTGGGGAGCTATCCTGTGCATCGTAGAATGTTAAGCAGTATCCCAGGCCTCTATCCACAAAATGCAAGCACCATTCCCCAGACCCCACTCCTAGTTGTGACCACCTGAAATGTCTTCAGACATTAATAAATATACCCTGGGTGGGGGCAAATCCACTCCGAATTGAGAACTACTGATGTAAGGGAAAGAGGTTTTGAGCACAAAATAACAGATTGTTGTGCAGATAGCCCTCTGTGTCTACCTGCTCTGCACCCTAATCAATTCAGCCAGGATGAGGCGTACAAAGTGTACATAGACATGTAATGAGAGTGAATTTCATACAACTTATCAGGAGCATTAGGGGACCTCATGATTCCAGGCAAGAGAGAGCTGTCAGGTATCAGGACTATAATCAAAGATATATCATGTGAGCCAGCTCCTGGCAACTTCCTTAAAAAAGCATATGTGTATTTATATGCATATGTTTGTTTGTTTTCTGTATTTTTAGAAAGTGACATGTAGACATACACACACATATGTATGTTACTTCTCTTTATTCTAGTCTCATGAAATGGTTGTATTGAATTAAATTTCTTACTAATAGTAACCCTACTGTACTGTTGTAACTCTCAGGCTGGTATCTGAGAAAATAAAGATTGCATCATTATTAATTTTCAGTGTGATAAGATTATACCTTTAATTTATAATCTTTGCATCTAACAGTACACATAAATTTGATGGCTTTGAGAGTATATGCAATTTTTTGCTACTTTTCAATGCTAACTAAACCCAGAAAGAATTAAAGGGCAATGTGGGCCTAACAGTACTACATTCCATGGTCTCGGAATGTGGTTCCCTTATCAGCAGTGTCAATAACACCTGGGAAGTGCTGAAAAGGTCATTTTCTCAGCTCCCACATCAGACCCACCAAATCACTCTTCTATTTCTAGTTTACCAAGAACATGTCTCATGAATGGAGTTTGAATTTCATCGAATTACTAAGCTGTCTTTATGGAGATGGATTTTAAGATACTTTTAATAGGTTAATATACCTTTAAAAACAAAACAATCTTTGCATGCATGGAATGCATGTAATGGGGATAATATATAAATATCCCTTTTATATACTGCAAGCTTTATTTGGCTAATATTTAGCATTTGACTAAGCATCATGTGAAATTAGATTTTATGTTTTCATTCTTAGACTGCCTTTGTCTGGATAGAGTGTCAAGTTTATACTAGCCTCATAAAACTAGTTGGGAAATGTTACCTCTTACTTCCATGAAATGTTTTTATAGGACTCAAAATTTCTCCCCGTGAATGTTGAAAGTACACATTTCTAAAGCTGTCTGGGTTTATTGCTCTGCTAATTTTTTTTTTACTTTCAAAATATTGATATAAGTTTTTTATAATTATGAGACCATGTAAAGCTCATTATTTTTTTGAATCGATTTTATTAATCCACATTTTTCTAGGAATTTCTTCTTTTAATCTAAGTTTTGCATTGTAACAGCTTATAGTTATTGAGATATTCTCTTTCAACCCATTTTATTCCTTGCTACTCAGTGTGTGTTCTGCAGTTAGGCAGCATGGTCATTGTTTGGGTGCCTTTAAGAAATTTTCAACTTTGAGTCCTATTGCAGAGCTACTGAATGAAGTCCTTATGATGTACTGAAGTGTGTCATCTTCAAGGTCATATGTTGAAGTCCTAACTCCCAGTTACTCACAATTTGACTTGTATTTGAAGATGGGACCTTTAAATAGGTAATTAAGATGAAATACTGTCTTATGGGTAGGCCCTAATTGAATATGGCTGGTGTCCTTATAAAAAGAGGAAGCAGAGAGTCGAGTTTCAGGTATGAGAAGCTTGGAAGCATTGAAGGAAGGGCATGGTAGAAAGCGATTGGTTAATAGATACAAAATTACAACTAGATAGGAGGGATGTGTTCTGGTGTTCCGCAGCACTATAGGGTGAATGTGGTTAACAATAATTTAGGGTATATTCTCAAAAAAACTGGAAGAGAGAATTTTGAATGTTCACAACACCGAGAAATGATACATGCTTGAGATGATGGGTATGCTAATTATCCTGATTGGATCATTGCAAATTGTATACATGTATTGAAATATCACTTTGTATCCCCTAAATAGGTACAATTATTATGTGCAAACTAAAAATAAAAGAAAAAAATAGGAAGAAGAAGAGGCACCAGGTATCTGTAAGAGCACTGAGGAGAGGCCATGTAAGGACACAGATGAAAGCCATCGACAAGGCAAGGAGAGAGGTCTTATGTGGAAATCAGCTCTATTGATGCCTTGATCTTGAACTTCTAGCCTCCTTAAGGAAATAAACTGCCACCCAGTCTATTTTTGTTATGGCAGCCCTAGCAAACTAGTACAGTCATCAAGTCGTGTGTAATCCCATTAAATATTGAGAAGCATTGTTTAATCTCACTTGCATCTATAGTAATATCCCCCTTTTAAATTATTACTCTAATATTATTATTTCTTGGCTCTTTTTATTATCTTGATCAGTGTTTCCAGAAGTTTATCCATTTCATTAGACTTTTTAAAAAACTAACTTCTGGCTTGTTTAATCCTCAATATTACATCTTTATGGATTATTTTATTATATTCTTCTATTACTTTTATTATTTCCTTTTAATTTATTTGAACTTACACTATTGTTCTCAGAATTTTTCAGATTAATGCAACTGATACTATACACTGGGAAAAAAGTATTAATTTTAAATTAGGCAGATGTGGGATTTTGACCAAATAGATTGATAATATAGCTATCGATATATTTACTTATCCATATGTCTTAGAAATTTTGAGGCTCCTTAGTTCAGCCAAAATTCGAAAAGACTTCCTTCTTCTCATTTCCGTAAACTCTAAGTGAATATTGTATTGGTGCATTCTTCATGACAAAGATGTGAAATGATTATGTTGCTTCAGCTATAAGGGGAGGTTTAAAGCTGCTTCACAAAAGTGTCATAGCCATGTAATGGGCAGCTTACCATCTTTTCACACATCAGTAAGGGCCTAATTTTACTTGTCAAAGAGAGCAAAAGAGAGAGGTTTCTTTTATACTATGCAGCTATATTCCATAGACATTTAATCAGCAAATCCTGTTGATTGTACTTTCAGGTATGTTTTTATGTCTTCTCTTAAAACCTTAGTCCAGAACTCTATCATCCCTCACCTATTATGGGAAGACTAGATTGAAGGGATCCAAGTCCATGTAGGATGATATATAGTACTTCCCATATAGTATTGAGAAGTATTGTCTTCCCACAATAGTGAGTGTTCACTGAAGAATACAACCTTCCAGTGTTAAAAGAAAAAAGCTTTAATACATTGCTGTTGCTTGTAGAATAATAACCATGTTTCTCACCATCCTTGGCAAAACTCTTCATGTCATTTATTTTGACTTGTCAGTCTCATCTTTTGACACTCTTCCTTTTGTTGTGAAAGTTCAACTTTCTCAAATCTTGGTTTTATTAATCTCCACTGAGTGGCCTCACACATGATGATCTCTAAATGATTTTCCAATGTACTTTCACCTGATATATTATTCCTAACTCTTTATAGCTTTACCCAGTTATCAGGACCCTGACTTCATAAAACTAGATCTGGTTCCTCAGCTATAAGCTCCAATTACATCTTATACTTCTTCATAGTAATTCACACAATGACAAGTCAATAATTGATTGTGTATAATAATTAGCTATTTACAGCCTGTCACCTTGCTATTACATAATTTTCATAGGCAGGTATTCGGTCTGTCTCATTCATCACTCCAGTGTTTTAAGAGAGTGAAAAAAAGTAGAAACTATATAATTTAAAGCAAATGTCATAAGAATTTTCAATACATTTGTTACACAACCAAATTTAGTAACTCAAATGATCTTTTCTAAAGTTATAATGAAATTTATAAGGGATAATAAATTTGATTATAGCACACAATGGCTTTCTGGATGATTGAATTTTTACTCATATTATCCCCTAAAAATCCTCAGTATAAGTCCTTACACTACATTGCATTGAATATAGTATAGTAACAAAAATGTGAGCCCCCCAACCCACTCTGTGAGTGAGTCCCCTAGAGTTTTTAACTATCTGATTTGTCTATACTGAGCCTCCATCAATTCATAAATTAGGGTTCATATTTCCCTACCTCTGTGCTAGTTACCGCAGAAGTTTCTGCTTATAGGTTTCAGCTCTCATAAGTTGTGACTCTCAGTATCTGCCTTCTGTCTATTCAATTTAGGGAGCATCAGATTGTCCTGCAACTTCAATTCTCTGATGGATCTCAGAAGAGTTGTTGATTTTTTGGTTTGTTCAGCTTTTTACTTGTCATGAGAATGGAGTGGTATCTTCCAAGCCAGTAATGTGATGGGCCAGAAACTAGAAACTCCTGCAATGTGACTTTTAAAATACATTTGAAATTTCAGACATAGATGCTATCATATGGGCTAGGCCCTGTTCTCAGTGCTATACACATTGTAGCACATTTCAACCTTAAAACGACTCTAGGAAATAATCATTGTTATGGATTCTACTTTACAGGTGAGGAGACAGGCACAGAAAAACTAAGAAATTTTCAAAAGGTCACATAGCTTCATAACTTTCAAATTATGGCAAGAGAATATGGATCCAACCTGTTTAAATCCAATCTGTGCTCTTAATCTATATGCCATTGTTCATTGGACACTACAGCTATTTACATTCTTTCTGCCCTTTCTTCTTTATAAAGTAGCCTAAATTATTTCTGGAATCCACCTGTCATAAGTTGGCCTTCTCCTTTGGAAGAAGAGGTCTCATTCATCCCTTGCAAAATCTGAATCATATGGGGCTAACTGATATATGGTGGTTCCATTCTTTTCCTTTGGAACTGGTATAGGTACAGACATACAACAAAATTCTGGTCAAAGAGACATGAAAAAATTTCCAGGAGACCCTTTGAAAGGTCTCTCCCTCTCTCTCTCTTTTTTTTTTTGCTGTACACTATCCTGTCTGGACATGATATCTGGAACTTCTGGAGCCATCTTGTGAATCTAAGAAGGCCAAGTTAGGGAGAATGGGAAGATATAATATAGAAGCAGATTTGCATGGCTCACACCTGTAGACCAAGCAACTTGGGAGGCTGAGGTGGGAGGATTGCTTGAGGCCAGGCATTCAAGGCTGCAGTGAGCTATGACTGTACCACTGCACTCCAGCCTGGACAACAGAGTGAGATATTCTGTCTCAAATAAATAAGAAAATAAACGAACAAACAAATAGGATAATGTAGAAAGTACCTGAGCTCCTGGTTACGGCATGAAGCTGTTAAATTCACCTAACTCTGGAGCTAGCTTTGTGAGTTGTTCTTATGTAAAACACTAACATTTCCTAATTGTAAGAGATTTTGGTAAGGGTTTTCTGTAACAATACCAAGAGTAATTAACCTGACAGAAAAAACAAACAAACAAACAAACAAAAAAAGCAGGGAGAGTGAGTAAAAGTTAAAATATTTTTTAAAGTTATGTCTTTCATTTACCAACCTATATTTCCTTATAAGATTCAGAAAATTTGGTTCCTAGAAATAAAAGCAATGTTCAGCAAATTCGAAGCAAACTTTCAAGATAAGTAAAAATACATAGTACTGCTTAAGGTAGAAATTGAAGTCAAACTCTCTTGTTTCAACTTGTTAGTCCAACTCTTACAAATGTTATGATCTTAAGCTATTTAACTCTGTTCTAGGTCTCAGTTTCCTCATGTGTAAAACAGGTAACTAATATAAACTACCTCAGAGATACTATGAGGATTAAATGAGAGAATTTATGTATAGTTCCTAGCAAGTACCTGAGACATCATAAGAACTAAATAAATGTGAGTTATTATAATGAACATTTTCATTTTCTGAATTACAACATTCCCTACCAATTTTTCTCTGCCTTACAAGATAGTCAAGTCTCAATGAGGGAAATTCACATGGGAAAAATATTAGTTCCAGTTATTGTACCTTACTAGGAATGCTTATTAACATTCTCAACCTGGATAGTTGTAAAGGAAGAAATAAGAATTTGATTTTTTTCAACTTGATCATTTTAGAAATAAGAGTATATTTTAGAATTGGCTTTTTATTCTGGTTACACTGTTGATTTTTCATTCTTTGATATAGAACAGCAAAATGACAATGTATATGATGTTAATATTAAGAATGTTAATCTTAAATTTAGAAAACTAAACTTAGTTTTCAATTTATACCAGGTATCGGCTGTTGGAAGTTGAGATTTGGATACTTTGTGTGCATCTTTTAATTAATATTTTTAAATGAATATAGTGTTGAAATGGAAGTTCCATCTAAATATGCTAGCATAATAAGCTGAGATTACTTGACAATGATGCGTACTAGTGGTAAGTATGAAAATAAAGTTGCCATTTTCCAAGATATTAATCAGTCCCTTTGCCTGTCTTTATAACAAGGTTTTAAAAAATGCATTTTCCCAAGGCTCTTCTTATTCATTTATTTTTTTAGTTTTTTTTTTTTTTAAAGCCATAGACCCAATGATTCCCTCTGATAGCCTTTCCTCATTTTATTCTCAATAATGACTCTTTGGGGAGCAATGCTATGGGGAATGAGATTGATCACCCATCACTGCTGCTGATGTGCTGTTTAACCAAGCCAGTGAACCATATACTGTCATCATAGAGGGTATCAAATCAACAGTGTGTGCCATGCAGTCTACACTCCTGTGCACCTAACAATAGTGATAATCTTTTAGTTCATTAGACAATCCAAGGAACTGCTAAGTAAGTTGCAAGACAAAAATGTTTTATGCAATTCAGGGCAATCTATGTGACTGAAGAAGTTGAAAAATAGTATCCCGGGTATGTGACTTTCTGATTTAGACCTTATATGTTCAACAGATTTCAGCATTTAAGTTACATTTGAAAAAGAAGAGTGTTTCAGTTGTATCTAACTTCATGATGATGTTTAAAAGAGATTCATAATTCCCAATGACAGTGTCACTTTCTGAAACATGGAAATTTATTGAGCTGTTTCATTCATTTTATTTTATAATTCTTCTATGATGTCATATCATAATTGTGTCTGTTTAGGATTTTGGGAAACCATTTAGAAAGGAGAAATAGATAATCATTATACTTGTTAGTCAGTTGCTTTATATACTAACGTTTTGCTCCCCAGCGAGACTGTCAGATTTTCTAAAATAACATGACTGTTTTCTGTTTATGTCATATAGCAGGTATACATTGCACAATGATTACATTCTGGTTACATACTAGTATAATTATGCTGAACTTCTTATCCTATTTAAGTATACAGGATTGAACTAAATGTCCTCAAATACTTTAGTTAAGTTGGTTATTTTATGATGAAGGCTACTTGTGATGCAAAAATC
This sequence comes from Plecturocebus donacophilus, assembly GCA_004027715.1. Classification (NCBI taxonomy): domain Eukaryota; kingdom Metazoa; phylum Chordata; class Mammalia; order Primates; family Pitheciidae; genus Plecturocebus; species Plecturocebus donacophilus. The sequence continues at coordinate 12,865 of PVKP010031961.1, read as the reverse complement.
AATTGCTCCTGTTCACAGAAAACTTACCATTCATCCTGTTTTCTCTAATTTACATTAAGTATAATTTCTAAAAAACAACTGTCTTAATATGTGTAAATTAATAAAATGCATCTTTCACATATCAGAAAAATCTTATTGTACCCAAACCAAATTTTTGTACAAAAACAGGTTTTTAATTTATATATCTTTAGAAATATCCAAAGATAAATAATTTCTAAACATTTCTTAGAATATCTATAAAATTGTCAATTCATGCAGGGAAATAATTATTATATGTTAATATGAAGCATAATATAAAGGATTTTTTCAGATTTTTTTAAGATAAATTAAATAGAATTTTAATAATCTTGAAAATTAATAATGTA
>PVKP010031961.1:0-10000 GCA_004027715.1 Plecturocebus donacophilus | reverse complement strand
GGGCATATGCTCCATTAATCTTGAAAGAGCTACCGTGCCATTTATTCAAATAACATGTTAGAATATTTAAAACTTAAAAACCTTAATGGTCACTGACCTCATTAGTAGTTGAGTGTTTACCTAGATTTTCCCAACTTCAAGAAATAGTAATTGTAAATTCTTACATATTTCTAAGTGATAGGTCTTGCAGTATTTGAAGTTAAGAAAGGATAAAGGGGCTCATTTGGAATTATTCAGAATTTTATGAGGTGAAAAAACTGAGAAACCGAAGGAGCACTGTGATCATGGTAACCAGGCAAACAGGTTTGGGAGTGAAAGACGTAGACCTACATTCAGGGTCTGTCATCTCCTACCTATGTGTAACTGTGACCAAATGTTCAAAGTTCTCAATTGGCTAATCCAAAATATGATGATGATCATACTTAGCTCAAAGGGTTATCTTAGCATGAAATGAGGCACAAGTTATGAAATACTTCTTACAGTCCTTAGCATCAGCTAAGTGCTCAAATATAGTAATTACTGACCTATAATGATGATCTGTATATATATAGAAGGGAGGAGTGACTGTTTTTTAGAAATCTTTCAAACTATTATACACACCTAATGTGTTTCCAACATATAACAACTTTTGCCAGCCCTTTATCAATTTAAATTAATATATTTTATCTATCTTCTGTTGTTTCCTTTTTTCTTATTTTAATAACCGACTTTCCATCTATCCGTCATTATTATCATCTATACGATCTGTCATAAATATATATGCTTATATCTTCCTTTTAATTTTCAAAAGGTGATCCATCCTATTTTCTTCAAATACTTATACATATATATATATATATATATATGTTAGATTCATCTGTGAAGCTGTCCAAAAGGTATAAATAACTGGGTCCCATACTAGACTTGAGTCAAAATTCCCAGGGGTCGCACATAAAGGAACAATTACTTTAAAATTTAAAAAGACACTTTCCCAGGTTATGCTGGTGCATTAAAAGCCACTGCAGTAGAATATTTGATGTTTCTTTTATGTAGTTCTACTGTTACACTAAGCCAAGCAAATAGCCAGACACAAAGAGTAAAAATTATGCAGTTCATTAGAGGAAGTAGTTTTATTCTTGCATGTATTTATTATGTTTCATCTTGTTTCTGAAATTAAATCAATCCAGTTTTTAAAAGATGGCTGTTTTAGCATCTTAAAATAGATTAAAATAAATGAAGGTGGAAAGAGAATAACAAAAAATGATAGAAAATTAAGATGAATTTGAGATGAAGCTTCATATGAAATGTTCAATGTATAAATACTTATGTACTTGCTAAATACAGGCCAGAATTTTTGATCTAAGCTTCTTCCAGCCAAAGCAAGGAAAGAAAAATGAGTATTTTCAGTAAAAATAAGTTAATAATTAGCCAATGGATGAGGAAGCACAATTATTCCTGATAGACCAGTGATAAACTTCTACAATTTGTATGATAAAAGGTCCAAATAATTGGGCAGATTTTGACTATCATATTTGAGCCTGGAAAATGCACAACTTCTAGAAAAATAGAAAGTTTTGTGTCTTTATCTATATTGCAAAGATATGACAAATCAAGTCTCTTTTTCACACAAATCAGTCTGAAAGCTAACTTCAACTTTAGCATCATATATATAATCATATAATTCCAAGGGAGAAAAAAACCACTTCTGAACATGGTTCTGTAAATTTTAAAGCTAATCTTACATATCTTAAAATATCTATTTTTTTTCCCAGAAACACATTTTAGTCTTGGAATGAAATACTACCTTTCCTCTAATCATACCAGAAGTAATAACACGGTTGCTAAAAGGGCTTCTTCTACTAAAGCTAGTACAAGTGATGAGGCCATTATAATTTAGGGTGTGTTCCATCCCTTTGAAAGAGGTAATTCCACATGAGATGACTGTAATAGATACAGTGTGCTGTGATGTAGTATACAATAATAGAGTGTAATATAGCATCGTATGACTGTGTGCCTTAGAATGACAGTCCTGGGCCAAACAACTTAGGACGATCAATTTGATTTATACATAAGGGTTGATGCAAACCAAGGCACATGATCATCATGAAATCCATTTAGTCCTACCTGCAGTGATGGAGGCCTAGAAAACAGTCATTTTCTTTCCATCTTTTCTTGCTGTTCAATTTTGGTTGAGTGCCATATAATGTACTGAAATAAACTGTCAACACACACTGCTGTTGCTCATTGGCAAAAAGCTCTGCTGCTTTTTCAATGGTTGACAAAGTGTCTATGGCGTCAACACAGAATCTTGTAAGTACAAAATCAGATGTATATCATGCCATAGTGAAATGCTGCTTTGCTGATAATACTATCCATACATACTTTTACATCTATGATTTCTTTTAAATTCAATTCAACATGTATTTATTGGGAGGTTTATGCACAAGTGCTATGCTGAGTGCTGGATGTACAAGAATGAATAATACATGGTCGCTGCCCTTGAGAATATCACAGTATAGTAGGTAATACAGGTGTAAAAACAAATAAATTACCATAAAATATGAAAATCCTTTTAGAATGATAAGGAAATATGTTGGGGGAGCTAGAGAACACTTAACTTCTAGGAAAGTTACTGAAGAGGTGCCACTTAGCTTGTATTTTATGGGAAGTAGAGATTCTTTTCTTATTCTAGGGAATAGGAAAAATATTTGCATAAGTCCTGGAACTTGAAAATGAGGGAATATTCATCATATGTTGGAAAGTTCAGTAAGGCAAAAGCATGAAAACATCATATAGGAAAAGAACCTGGGTGGAGAGGAGAGTGAGAGGAAGAAGAAATAGTGGCTTTAGGAATAGACAATTGGGGGTGTATAGTGAATGACTTTATATGCCAAGAATTTGGATTTCAGCCATAGCCAATGGGTAGCACGGTGGGGTTTAAAGTCTAGAAGTAACAGAGTCATTTTTTAAAAATAATAATCACGGTGAAGGGGTTAGAAAGGGGCTGTGATAGACATTGCTGCAATAATTTGAGAGAATTATGAGAATAAACCTGGGATAAGATCATGGCAGTGACAATAAAAATAGAAGCCAGTTTAAGAGACATTTCTAAAGAAAAGTGAGGAAAAGTTTAATGAGCCCTTAAATTTGAATCAGTAAGACAGTGAGTGATATCCCAAGGAAAAATTAAAGCTTCCATCTTAGAAGAATATAAAAATGGATGGTGACCCTTTTGACTAAGAGTGAAGATATTAGGCACAGTATGTTTTGAAAATATTAAATTGAATTCAGTTTTACACATGCCCAAGCTACAGCATTTGTAAGATAGCACTTGTAAGGCATTCATGCATATTTATTGTTTAAGCATTTGTAAGTACAGGTATAGCCTGGTTCTCAGGAGGGAAAGTGCAGGTGAGGATAGAGACTTGAGTTTCATCTACGTGTAGAAGGTAGTTTAAGTCATAGACACTGATAAAATTCGGTGTGAAATATTCTGGATTATATGTGCCTCCTCACATATTTCATTCTTATTTGTTTCTGGGACCCCAGCTACTTGTTTCACCCAAATCACTACTAAAATAATCAGTGCTTCAGGGGCACTGAGCCTCCTTATGCAGGCACTGCTCCTTGTGCCCACGCCTTGTATCTTTGCCCTCTTGCTTCAAGACATCCCTTTTGTCACTGTGTGTGAGACAACAGGAGGGATCGGCCTGGCACCCTTGCATGCACAATTAGTGCAGGGGAGCTAACGCACTGTGAAAGGAAATAGTGATCAATGAAAGTCAAGAGTCAGTAGATAAATTACTTTCTCTTCTTTCTCAAAATAGACTTTCAATAGTTTACACAGACTTTCAGAACATGGCCCAAACTAATCTACTAACCCATCAAAGGCACATGTGTTAACAATGGCCACCTCCAGCTTAGTTACAAATCCATCATCTTTCCCCTTCTTTATTCCACTTCCTCTTCCCCTCACTGTTATTTCCCTAGAATTCTACTTCTTAATAGAAATAATAACCCTTAAAACATTATCTAGGGCAGTGCTCTCTGGGAAAACCAGATTGTATGACAACAGGAAAGCTGTATCACACCGAGTGCAAATGGGAGACAGAAACCACTCAGTAATTTGAACAGAAAACATTTAATGTAAAGAATTATTAATTATAATAGGAGCTTAGAGTAATAAAGAATTGATGTGGAAGAAGTATAGTGAAATGTAAAATTTCTAGGAATAGCAGGTATAAGGAGTCATTATGCATAGGGCTATGTTAGAGCAACCAAGCAGAAGATTCCTAAGACTGAGATTAAGATCTTTTTGGAGAAAGTACAATCCTTGCTCACTCAGTGGCAGAGAAGTCGGCCATCTAGGGTTCTGGGAAGAGCTGTTTACAGGGAGGTGTCTTAATAGAGGCATCCCATTACAAAATCACCCTAGGGAGTTGCTAGGGGACATTACTGGCTGTTGGATGTTGGTGGCCAGTGTTCACCACAGGAACTGGATACTGAAGAAGTCAGTGCTGTGGGTGCTGGGTGCTGAAGAATCTGCGTGGACTGCAGGAGCCTGTTGCCAGAACAAAAACAAACTCCACACCTAGGCACTGGGCCCTGGGAAGGTTGAGTACACCACAGAAGCTGGACACTGGAGAAGCCATCTTTGTTGCAGGAGCCTTCTCAGTAAGCACTGAGCCAGAAAGAGAAAATCTTTTCTTTTGAAATGTCACTCCAGTGCCCTCTACTGACAAGGCTGAATGTCACATCAATTGGCACAGAAAAAAATATTTAAAAGGCTCAAATCCATTTTCACTGAGCAGGCAAAAAAGGGTGAAGGAGCTGAATATCAATAAATCGATTTCTGGCACAGAAACTAAGGCAAACATCTTGTAAGAGTATTACCAGTGACTATAAAATAAATAATGTAGCCAGATGGATGACGATATTTAAAAAATGGTGAAGAACAATAAACCAATGTGAAAGACAGCTGGAAAGAAGAGATAACCAAGGAGAGAGGAGTACTAGAAAAGCCAAGAGACCATAGTTTCAAGAAGTAGTATGTGGTTAATAGTTTAATTACCTTGGAGAGGTGAAAAATGATGATGAGGAGCAAAAAAAAAAAAAAAAAAAAAGCCTTTCAATGGGTAAATGTGTAGGTTCCCAGTGATATGAATAAGTGGTGTTTCAGTAAATAGTTGAAGGATGAAGCCAGAGTAAGAGGGAATAAGGAATAATTAAGTTTTAAGAAAGCAGAGATATTCAAGAGATTTGGGGACAAATGGAAAATGCAATGGTATGATAATTGATTGTAGAAAATATGTCTTTGTTATTATTATTGTCGTCATTTGCTAAAGAAAAACTACAAAACTAGAAAATAAAGCATAAAGAGATCAAAGTTGGGCCAGGCACAGTGGCTCAAGTCTGTAATCCCAGCACTTTGGGAGGCCAAAGTGGGCAGATCACAAGGTCAGGAGTTCGAGACCAGCCTGGCTAATATGGTGAAACCCTGTCTCTACTGAAAAAAAAAATTAGCTGGGCATGGTGGCACTCACCTGTAGTCCCATCTACTCTGGAGGCTGAGGCAGAAGAATCGCTTGAACCTGGGAGGAGGAAGTTGCAGTGAGCTGAGATCACACCACTGCACTCCAGCCTGGATGACAGAGCAAGACTCTGTCTCAACAAAAAGCTGACCTTAGGTATGTTCACACCCTTACTTACTTACTGTGACTTACTGTGTCTCAGTAAGACACTTACTGTGTCTCAATTTTTTACATGTTAAATTGGTGCTTTGCACACAATGCAATCTAAGGTCTTCTTGAGAGCTACCATTTTATCGCAATGTTAGGCTCCCTATTTTTTTCAAGATGGGATCTTGCTACATTGCCCAGGTGAAGTGCAATGGCTGTTCACAAGTGCAATCCCATGGCAGGCTCTCTATTTTATAGTTAGGCAATAAGAAGCAGAAAGGATATGTATTTATCTAAGCTTATCCAGAAACTGAGTGATAAATCTGATAGATGTACACAGGTCTAGAGCAGTGAGATATAGGCAAAGTGCACAAAAATCAACTTTATATGAACCACCTGAATAAGTCAATTCATGAAATGGCAGAATAGTGCATCACATGTATCTGCAATTCAGAAATGTCACATCAGTGGAATACAGTCCAGCATAATGACAGCCCACTCAGTCAAGATGTACTTATGGGGTACAAATCGTGTTCAAATAAAAGCATGTTGTAGGATTTATATCAAAAGATAAAGAGAAAAGGGAAAAGTTATATGTATCCAAGGCAACTATAATGAATCCGTAGAAATAATAGTATTTATAGTAATTCAGAGGAATTCCAGGGAATTTCCTCTCAGCCTCTGCATGTGATAGACAAAGATCCTCTAATTCAATGCTTCTCCAACTTTACTGCAAATCAGCTGATACCAGATAAACCTAAAGTGCTTAATTGAGAGAAGATTCCTGAGAAACTGTTGCAGATTGGAGAAAAGGAGAAATGTCTAAATGCAGTGTGGGAGCTTGGCACAGAAAAAGGCATAAATAGAAAAATTGGTGAAATTCATATAAACTCTGTAGATTAGTAATATTGTACCACTGACAATTTTCTAATCTCAGAAATTATACCAACTTTATGCAAAACGTTAGTGCTAGGGGAAATAGAGTGAGGGAAATAAAAGGACTCTGTACAATTTTATGAATTTCCTACAAGTGTAAAATCAGTTCAAATTTACAAGTTTATTTTTAATAAGACCCTATTCTGGTGCCTATTCTAGACCTATTAAGCCAAAATCACTTGGGATGAGGCCAGAAATGTGCATATTCAACTTTTTTCCTGATAATTACATTACATACTAAGGTTCAGGAACAACTTATACAACACAGCGTCTCCTGAGTGGGTCTCAAGCTAATCCTACCTACAAGATGGAAAGAACGTGTGTAGTTACAGAAAGAAGGTCTCAGCAGGAATAGCTACTCCAGCATCACAGTTTGGTTTGCCACACTGTAGATAATGTGCAACCCTGCCGTAACAGGCAGTTTGTCCGTCTCTCACCTTCTTTTAACTGGTGCCAGTTTGTAAAGCGATCTCTTGCTCTTTTGGACTAAAGATTTTACCTTTTCAGAATTTATTTGATTTTTTTTTAACTTACATAAAAGCTTGCCCGTAATTTTATATAGGGATGAAATCTACTTTAGAATACGATAATGAGACTGAAAAATCTACTTCTGAAAGATTTCACATTACATGAAGGCTGTACATTGAAAAGAAATGTTGAATTTCTTGAAGTTGGATCCAAATCAATCTCAAGTCTAAGGCTTAACCCTGCTGATATGTCAGTCATTTGCCAGAACGCTGTGCCATTCATACTGTTAAATGAACATTTTCATTTCCCAGAGGAGTGATCTGCTGTCCATCCTTATCATATAGAGCATTGTTCCCAGGCTATTCACATCAGCACTGCTCCCTTACAATGGACTTGTTTCATTGGTTTACATAAATTGAGGGATGATTTTAAATAAAGTAGGAAAGAACAAATCAACATGCTGCTTGTGATTAATCAGAGATTGTGTGACAATGAGAAGATGTATTGGAAAATAAGAGGAATATTATGGATACCAACTTTAATAATGTATAGTATACATTTAAACAGCCTTATTTGGAAAAGATCCATATTGACTATATGCATCGGAGAGGTGATTTAGAGGAGTTTTTCTTGCACAATGTGATTATGTGACTAGAAGCAGGAAACAGTATTTATCGTTTCAATCATCTAATGAGTTCTGTTTTAAAATGTAGACCTTTTAGAGCGTACTTTTTGGAGATATGTTTATATGAATTTTTATGAGCTTTTATAGATAAGGTTCAGAAACTAGTTTTTTTTTTAAGTCAAGGATATTGAGAATTTTCATGTAAATTATCTTCCTCTTCCCACAACAAATATCCCAAATAAATAACAAATCTGTAAATTAAAACAGGTGGATTTTCCCCATGCTTTCTGTATTGCTACTGGGGAGAAAATTATCTCCTAAACAAGTACAAATTACCCTGAGAAATGTTTCAAAATCCAAATTTCCCAGGGAAAAAGAGAAAATTATTTGCTTAGATTCATTCATTCCTGTGTGCATAGATTAAATATGAAGATACTAAGAAGGTGGTTCCTTGCGTATTTTTAAAATGTCATCAAGTAGCAGATTACCAATGAAATAAAAACTAGCAAGGGTTTGTGTGCACGTAAAGACACACCCGATGCAAACACACGCAATGCTAGAGTAAGAGCTTTAACAAATCCTCATTATTCAGGTAGTTAAAGAGCAAGCTAAATAGCAGCACCAGTGGGCTGTAAATACTCAAGGCTGACAGAGGAGTGGTTATGACAGCTTTCACATTATCTTATTGCGGAATCGAGGCGGCAGTCACAGCTGGCTCATATGTCAAAATGTGTCAGGACTTAAATGGTAAAACAGGAGTGCAACAGCAATTGGCTTTTCAATCAATAACACAATCAATATATTTCACAGATATTTTCCCATATCTAAATTACTCTGCAGAGATGAGGGACCCTGACTGAGTGTTTATAAATCAATAAAACACACAGCTAAAGGACATCTGCTCCTGTTCTTTTACTTCAAGGTGCTGTGTGCCTTTTCTTTCCAACTCTCATCTTATTTAAGAATGTACTTTTGAGGACAAACAGCCCTCTTGTGCACACAAATCAGCTTACTGCTGCATTTTGTGCTCATGATGTTTTTTAATAATTTTGTGCTTGAGCATTCAACTAAGTGTAAGGACAGCTTTTCTTAGCTTAGAATGCTTTGACTGTTAGAATTAATAAAGCTGCTTTCAAATTTCAAGTAATATATGCTACATAAACTTCAAATAAATAATATCAAAGTACAGCATCCAGACTTGTGAGTTGAAATAATAACCCAGGGCATTATTTTTTTCCTCACATGGAACAATATTCTTGCTGAAAATTATATATTGTGTTTGTGCAGATATGCCACAAATGAGAAAAATGCTGTCCTCTACAAACCTATTCCCCTTGCAGAAAGATATGATGGGGGCAAAAAAATCTACAATTTAATGCAAAACTCTAATACTGACATATAACTTTACTTCCATCCTGTATATCAAAATGAGGTGAAGTATGAACCACGTTTTAACAAAAGCACTGGAATTCTGAGTTAAAAGTGCCATACTCCATCACTAGCTTCTATAACACAAAGTAATGTTTCACATTGTCTGTGCTTCTTTAAAAGCAGAGGGCCATATTGTGTTACAAGTGGAATGCAAATTAAATACATCAATCCTCATACTTTTCCTAAGCTTATGTTGCTGAGGGAAACATTTTCCAAGTAGCTTCCACTAAAATACAGGCATTAAAGCATCCTGCTAAGGATATAACTATTATGAGAATTGGGGACATGACTAAAAAATGGGGCACCCAAATGGAAGATGTTTCTCCTTAGTAAAAGTGAATTTTGCTAATGGTTTTCCCCACCTTTGAGACTGAGAAGTAAAAAACAAATTTATAACTAAGATGATACTTCTTATTCCACTGGCCAGAGTGACCAGTTTGCCTATCAAGGTGGCAATGATTTATGAATATAGAATTTTACTCCTTCTGTCAATGTTATTTTGTGACATGTAATTGTCTTCACACTAGCAATACATTTCCTTAGTCTAGTCTTATCCTTTCTTCCTGCCTCATCTTTCAATAACTGTCCTTTTACCTTACATCTCAGGTAAGTTGGGTCTCACTCCATTCCCTGAATAGATCTTGCCCTTTCAGCGGTTTACGCATTTCTTTAACCTATTGGAAAATTCTTTTTTTTTTTTTCAGAAAAAGAGAGAAAAGGAGAGAGAAAGAAACAGCAAAAGAAAGAAAGAAAAAGAATGAAAGAGAGAAAGAAAGAGGAAGAGAAAGAGGGAGAGAGAATGGGATTCTTGTTTTATTGCCCAGGCTAGAATACAGTCTAAAAATGGATATTAAAAACCTCTTTTATGCCAATAATTGTGCTT